>JAUMHS010000040.1:0-15508 GCA_030762985.1 Adelphocoris suturalis
TATATTTCAAGGTGATAGATGGAATGTCCACCCAGTTTCAATTTAAGATGTGCATTCAATCAGAGTAGAATGTAACTTGGTGACAGGTTCTTATCAGAATGGAAAGTTGTCTCATATTTTGTACGAACTATATCCTGCTGTACCGCCAGGATTTAAAATTGTAGAAACACCTAGAAATGTTATTTATTTACCTATAAATACGAGACGTATTGAAAAAATTGTACTGTCTTTTAAAGATCAAGACGATCGACTTATTCATTTTCGTGGTGAAGTTATTAATGTCAAATTATGTCTAATAAATAGTATAACATAGATAGAAATAATGGAGCTAACATTTAATCATCATTGTCACCGTTCTCATCCTAGATCTTCATCGTCCTCTTCCTCCTCGTCGTCGTCGCCGTCCCAACCATTGAGACGAAAAAGAATAATGTTAAGACAAACGCCTCACTTTTTGATGGTTGTAACTTGTCAGAGTTGAAGGTCTATTTGAATGATCGTACTTTCCCATATTTAAATCTTAGAGGGGAAAAATCTACAATGTACGAGTTATACTCTCGATTCCGTGCCAGTTATATGCAGGAATCTGAATCTTACCCGTTAATGAGCCGATCAGAATTTGAGACAAACCCAATCTACGTAATTGATACCTCTCGACAAGAATTGAGTGTTAAATCGTCTACAATAGATCTACGCATTGAAATGGAATCAAAATCGAGCTTTCCTAAAGATACTACTGCATAGTAATCAACGATATGGTTGCAACTTATCAACCGTTAACTGGGATTGTTACTCGAAAGCAATAGAGGAGGGGGTAGAGAAGGAGGAGGAGAAGGGGGGAAACGTAATATTTTCCAATGAGCGAATGACTTACAAATCAGTTTACCTCAAACTTTTGAAGTGAAAACATGGAACACCATTCTACTCTCTCGATGGATTCAGGATTTTTTGATCAAATTATGAGTCAACAAGAACAAGAGCAACTGAAAGAAGAGTCTCATCTTGTGAATGAAGGTGAGGTAAGTGCTGCTACTGGTTTTGAAGTTGAAAGTGTTCTGAAATCTGAAAATATTGAGTCAATGGAAGGTGAAGAAAGAGCAGAAGGAGATGAACCGACAATCAAGAAGTTTAAACAGAACGATGTCTCCAACGGCTGTGAGGACAGTGGTGATGCTGAGGTGGAGAGGATCTTAGCTACACAAGTTGAGAAGATTATGCAAGGTGACGTCTCAACTCGAGAAGAAGAAGAAGAAGATGAGATGAAGAAGGAAGATGGGGAGCTGGGATATGATGAAGTTGGAACAATGAGGATTGCCGTCGAGGAAGATAAAGAAAATGAAAGTGAAATGGTGATGGGAGTTAGAAAAAATGCGTTACCCATCTATGAGAACATTCACTACCGTCTCACCCGATCTTACGTGGTAAACCAATATGCAAATATTCCTACTTTCGGATATTGTAAAAGTAAAATTTCACTCAATCATTCGGACACAAAGTTTGTAACTATTGGTCTCTTTATCAGACATAACTTTAACCAACCTTCCCTACTTTTATCAAAGCGTGGTGGTAGTTCTAAGAAATATCTGTTTTTATCCATGCAAGATGTAAATGACGTATTTTCGATTCTTAAAGAGCTGATTATGCTTCTTATGAACCGTTCAAGAGATGACATTGAAGATAAGAAAACTAGATGTTTTAAACCAGAATTTGTACTAACGAGTAAGGAAATTGTTATTACTTTAAAGAGAATTTTCTATGTACCTCATTTAGAATTTCGTAACATAAAGAATGGAGAAAAATTTCAGTTTACTCCAGCAGAATTTTTTCATTTTGCCGAATTGTTGAATTTTGCTATTGAAAAATTGTCTGAATTATCCGCTAAAAGGGAATGTATTTTAGATTACATTGAAATTGTAAAGTATGCTGTTAGTAAACCCTCGAGTTATGGAAATTTGACGAAAGATCAAATTGGTATTCTCAACTTTGAATGTATGTTAACCTAATACTTTTTTATTTTATTATATTTGTTTTATCACCTTGTTTGATTATGTATGTTCAATTATATTTGTTTTTTCACCTTGTTTGATTATGCACGATCAATTTTTACATAATAAATTTTAGTAATTGAAAAAATTGTGTTTTATTTATTTTTTTTCTCCCAAGGTTGTAGTTACCATAAATAATGAAATTACTATGAATAAGGATAGGATTTAAAACTAGAACAGAAAAACATAAATGTTAGCAAAGTTTATATATTTTACAATTAAATTTAAAAAATAAAAATAAAAATAAATTTTAGGACGATTAGTAGGACATTGGTGATCTCTCTCTCATAAAGGTCGTGGTGGTGGTGTGGTGCTGATGATGATGATGGTGCTGATGACGTAGTAGTAGCTGACTGAGTAGTAGTAGCTGACTGAGTTGGTTATACTGAGGTGTCGTCGGAAATTTCAGAGAATTCTAAATTGTATGCCCGACCATTATTTCCCTTATAGATTAGTCCAAGCGTGTTTGCTATAACAAAAACAAAAAAAAATTGTTATTATCATATAATTTCATAAAGTAGATGCTAAGCACGTTTGCTTTGACAAATAGAAAAACATATTATTACAGTTTAATTTAATAAAATAGTAAAACGTTTGACTTCCTAATGACATACTTACGTTCGTAAGATTCTATGACATTCATGTCATCGAATAAATGTAAATATCTCTGTGGTAGAGATATTACAGCTGTTTCCGAATCATTCATTTTAATTTCCACTTCGATAGTTTCTCCAAATCCTCTGTTTATCTTGTTAAACTTTAGTATAGAATAACTTCGGTTTTGTTCAAGGTCTTTTATTTTTTTAAATATTGTGGGTTTGGTAGCATTCATTTTCTCCCGAAGTAATGAAATTGAAGATTTAGTGTGCGACATGTTTTTAATCTAAAACAGAAGAAGATGAAAAAAAAAAGTAAGTATAACATATTATTACCAACATTATACGATAAATTATACAATAAATATATATATATATATATATATATATATATAAATATATATATATATATATATATATATACATAACAAATAAAACCTACTTTTTTGTTTTCCAGCCTTTAAAAACATTACCTCACCTTTACCTCTTTTAACACACACACACACACACACACACACACACACACACACACACACACACACACACACACACACACACACACACACACACACACATACACATACAGACTATTTCAAGGGTGTTAAAAATGAAGTTAAATGGCAACAAGTACACCAATATTTTTGATTATAAAGAAGGTTACTCCATAAATTAGGTAATATTTCTTTAATTTTCCTACATCTTTTTAATGAATAAATGTGTGATTTAAATAAAACTTTACGCATTTTATTTACACAATTAGAACATAATCGTTTTACAGTTCGACCATTTGCTTGATTTTTAATGATAAAATAGTTGAGGTAAAATGTGAGATAATTAGGTATTTCATTAGAAAGATATAGAAAAGGTGGAACCTCTTCGTTTTTTCCCGAACAACAATTGTAGTGCAGTAAAAATAAATAATCTTTTATTGATAAATAAGGAAATTTAATGTGTTCGCAATTATATATAGCATGAATAAAACAGTGCGAATTTTGAATTTTATGTGATTTCCAAACCAAAAGAAGTGAATCTTTAATAGTTTGTGGTATATCTAATTCGTATATTTCACTTTCATAATTAATAAAATTTAAAATTATATATTTAATAATAGTAAATTTAAGAGAAAATGGGGTAAACTTCCTATAAGGATATTCATTAATTTTTTGAATTAAACATAAAGACATATTTTCTTTCAATGTTAACATAGTGAAATAGAATGTATGAAAGAAGATCAGCAATTACTTACGAAATTTACGAGTGGTAGGTAGAGGTCGTAGACTTGATGGTGAGGTAATGTGGTTTATCGATAGTGTAAACCTGTCTTTTATATGTGAAATCCAGGTCACCTTGTTAAAAGCTTTAGCTTCGAGTTACAACATACTTAACAGGAAAATAGATAAGAAAAATAATTAAACTAGTGATATAACTAAGTAGGTTGCCTTCATAAAGTCTTCTACTCACTTTTAATGTTAATGGAAAAAAGAGACGCGTCTATTATATTACCTTTTTATCCATTTTTGAGAGCCACTTAATTCTTGGTGTTGCCGATGATTGCAATATTGATGTATAATTTGAATGAACTATTTCACTGATGTTTTCTTTTTCATGCTTATCCTCTTTTGTCTCATCTAGTTTCGGATATTTCTTTTAAAATGAAATAAAAGGTAAAATTAATTTAATAAAATGACAACTGTAAAATATACAATAACGTTGAATTAAATATTGTCTTACCTTTTTTAGTTTTTCCGTCACATTTATGTGGTCATCTTCATAAACGCTATCATTATCAGGAGAATTCTCAGAGTTAATTTTCACTTCGTCAACATTGTCAGTGTGTTCATCAATGGAGGAGACATTGTCATCATCATAATCATCAGCATTATAAATAGCATCGTCCTTTTCATTATTAGTGGTGTCTTGAGAGAGTTTCACATTGTAGGGGTGGTGAAATGCGTTAGCAAAAGCATGTAAAATTCTTTGCCAGCCGAAAGATAAATGTAAGAACTCTTCAGCATTGATAGAAATAGGTAATTTGTTGTAAAACAAAAGCAAGACTTCAGTGCGAACTCCATCATTCAAAATTTCCACACTTAATAAATCAGAGGTTGAAAAAGAAGAACGAACGTACCATGAAGAAGAAATTTTCGTATTCTTGCTCGCCGTTACTCCGATGAGAAGAATCAGGGTGGTCAGTTGCGGGAACATCGCGGTTTCACTTTGAATTAAATGAATTAAAACCGAGATTTTATATAGCTGCAAACTGCATTGTATGCATAAAAATTGTTATTCGCCCATTCACATTGTGTAACCACTCCATCATTTAACGTCTGAGCTCGTGTATCACCTTATTCATGAATAGATAAATATTGTTATTCGAATAACATATTGCATAATTGGTATAGCTCTCATCCTCGCACGTTCTCACTCGTCAGCATTTCTGTATCAAAAATTATACGTCACTGGCTGGTTTTGAACACCGAATTATTCCCGTGAAATTCCATCATCTTAACCAATCAGCCAGTGAGGTACAATTATTGAGTCTAGGATCTTGTATTTCATTAGACAATTTTAACAGTCAATTGATTGCTTTACATCTCATAGGTTTTATTAGTTAATATTTTCACTTGTTCCGTAGTTGAAAATAGGTAATCTCCGAACGAGTCTACCTCCTCATTTTAAGTATGAAGTAGATTATTTTACTAGGTAAGTCGGTTGGTGTTGATAATAGACAGGTAGGTAGGAAGGAAAGTAGGTAGGTAGGTAGGTAGTATTATCGCTCAATGATTTTGAGGAAAAACGTTTTAAAACCTTCACTTTTAATTAGGTACATCATTTATATTTCTTAAAAACTATCGTTGTCATTGCTCAACACTTGTAAAAAATCCTTTTCAGACGAGCGCGTGATAAGCACAATTGATAAATAAGTGGGTTACAGTGTGAAAGCGGCTATAACCGACGCTGACCCATAACGTCTACACCTGTTCATAATTAAGTATATTTTTCCTCCCCCTTCTCCGCTCCATGGTACAGTTGACAGCATCTCGGGGAAGCGTCATCGTCAAACTCCTCATTGAAATTTGAGAAATATCAAAGGACGGGGTGAGGGGGAGGTAGAAATAGGTTCACCTCGTCATCATTCAATGAAATTTGGTAGATGAAAATAATCATCTTTTCTATGACCTTGAAATAAGGGTGAGGGAAGGGTAGAAACGGTTCCCTAATTACATTGTCAACAAATCACGGAGGTGAGAATATTAATAAACAGCATCTCTATGAACTTGAAACACGGGCGGGGGGAGGGTGGTATCCATTGTTCACTAAGAAAATATCATCTCCTTCGATAACTACCAATTTAATTAGGTAAACACGGGCGGGAGGAAGAAATATCAATGCTTCGGTATCTACCAATTTAATTAGGTAAACATGCGTTGGAGGGTAATTAACGACCTCAAATTATATGCTTCATGGTACAGCCTCAGCATCCTACCAATTTAATGAAGTAAACACGGGCGGGAGGATGAAATGTGAATGCTTCGGTATCTACCAATTTAATTAGCTGTTTATAATTAAGTATATTTTTCCTTCTGTGCTTCATGGTACAGCCTCAGCATCCTACCAATTTAATGAGGTAAACACGGGCGGGAGGATGAAATATCAATGCTTCGGTATCTACCAATTTAATTAGCTGTTTATAATTAAAGGTAAACACGTGCGAGTGTTGGTATCTACCAATTTAATTAGCGAATCAACACCTTCAGCATCCTACCAATTTAATGAAGTAAACACGGGCGGGAGGATGAAATATGAATGCTTCGGTATCTACCAATTTAATTAGGTAAACATGGGTTAGGATGAATTAAGGTATCTTTTTTTAATTATCTGTTTATAATTAACTACGCTTCATGGTACAGCCTCAGCATCCTACCAATTTAATGAGGTAAACACGGGCGGGAGGATGAAATGTGAATGCTTCGGTATCTACCAATTTAATTAGCTGTTTATAATTAAGTATATTTTTCCTTCCCTTCTCAGCTTCATGGTACAGCCTCAGCATCCTACCAATTTAATGAGGTAAACACGGGCGGGAGGATGAAATATCAATGCTTCGGTATCTACCAATTTAATTAGCTGTTTATAATTAAAGGTAAACACGGGCGAGTGTTGGTATCTACCAATTTAATTAGCGAATCAACACCTTCGGTATCTTTTAATTTAATTAGAATAATTAATTTGACCTCATTTCACACCTCCCGGTAGGTACCGACTTAATTAGCCTGACCTTGACCTTTGACCCTGACCTTGACCTTTGACCTTGTCGCCGTAAGTTCTTATAGTAAATTTTACGCTGATTCCGAATATACCACATGTTAGTATGCTGAAAAAATTATTTCGCACAACAAATCGCAAAAAACAGGCTATTTTGAAATTTTTGACTACATTTTTGAAAATTTCAACCCGAAGATGTAATCCGATCATGCTGACCAACGAACTTGGACTTTCGTTTTGTGTCCTTAACATTTTAAAATTTTTTTGAAGTTTCTAGCACAATTCTACGGACAGTTATCGTCTGGAATGACACATCTACATATATCTCTATCTCTATCTATCTCTATCTCTATCTCTATTATTAATAAGAATGAAACTCCGTCTGTCTGTCGCTCTGTCTGTCTGTCGTGTCTATGCACGGCCAAACGGCTGAGTGGGGGGAGTCTACGAGTGGGGGGATCTTTTTGGGATTTTCCGATAGGGTGTATAAGCGAATTTAAAATTTTCTAATCCCACCCGAACCATGGGCCGTAGGGCGGGAGGGGGGTCGAAGTGAGAATTAATGTGCGCTTTTTGGACTTCCCCGCTTCCCCTACCCCTCTAAACGGCCGTTGACAATTCCGGAAAAATACGGGTTTCGTAGGTTTTCCTACGAGGAAGACGACGGCGCGATCGGATCGCGAAAAAAGTATCGGGAAATGCGTTAAAAAAATGCGAGAGTACGGACCCGTTTTCTCGAAAAGTCCGCCGAAAAACTTGGTTTTTTCCGATTAAAATATACCCCATAAAGGTACGTTTTTCGGAACGGTTTTCGCGGGCGAAATACAGCTTTGATCCCGCCGAATCTGAATCCGAAGTCGGATATCGAAAAAAGTGACGGAAAGTAGGTCAAATTGGGAGGGGAATTGCGAGGGAAGCGTTTAACATCAGAAATTAATCGACCACGGGCCGCCGTTACACAACGTTGCTTACCTGAAGGGACCCTCACAGGGGGGTTCCCATTTGCACTTCTACGCAATACCTTGCGAGCGAAGCGAGAGCCATTTCAAATAATAAATACGGACTTTGTCCTACACATATACAGGTATACCTTGCGAGCGAAGCGAGCAACATCCCCGAATAAACTTTTCGTGGTTCCACGTAGTTTCTAAGATTTAATTTGTTTGTAAGAATTCCCAACTGAAAAAAACGTCTGCCAAGTTGGGTGGGCAGTACAACATTCCCTAATAAACTTTTCGTGGTTCCACGTAGTTTTATAAGAATTAATTTGTTTGTAGGAATTTCCAACAGAAAAAAAACGTCTGCCAAGTTGGGTGGGCAGTATAACTTCTTCAAGCGAGCGAAGCGAGCAGCATCCCCTACAGAATAAATACGGACTTGCGAGCGAAGCGAGCAACATCCCCTAATAAACTTTTCGTGGTTCCACGTAGTTTTATAAGATTTAATTTGTAAGTAAGAATTCCCCAACAGAAAAAAACGTCTGCCAAGTTGGGTGGGCAGTATAACTTCCTCAAGCGAGCGTAGCGAGCAGCATCCCCTACAGAAGTTAAACCTACCCTTAGGGATCTACCGTTTGCGAGCAAAGCGAGTAAAATTCCCTAAATGCCATACTTTGCGAGCGAAGCGAGCAACATTTTCTACATGCCAGACTTTGCGAGCGAAGCGAGCAACATATCCTACATGCCAGACTTTGCGAGCGAAGCGAGCAATATTCCCTACACGCCACACGTTGCGAGCGAAGCGAGCAACTTAATGGGGCGTAGCGAGCCGGAGCG
The DNA here is from genome assembly GCA_030762985.1 of Adelphocoris suturalis. NCBI lineage: Eukaryota > Metazoa > Arthropoda > Insecta > Hemiptera > Miridae > Adelphocoris > Adelphocoris suturalis. The sequence continues at coordinate 8,683 of JAUMHS010000040.1, forward strand.
GCTAGTTATTTATAAGAATGAAACTCCGTCTGTCTGTCTGTCGCTCTGTCGTGTCTATGCACGGCCAAACGGCTGAGTGGGCCGGATCTACGAGTGGTGGGATCTTTTTGGGATTTTCCGATAGGGTGTATAAGCGAATTTAAAATTTTCTAATCCCACCCGAACCATGGGCCGTAGGGCGGGAGGGGGGTCGAAGTAAGAAATAATGTGCGCTTTTTGGACTTCCCCGCTTCCCCTACCCCTCTAAACGGCCGTCGAAAATTCCGGAAAAATACCGGTTTCGTAGGTTTTCCTACGAGGAAGACGACGGCGCGATCGAATGGCGAAAAAAGTATCGGGAAATGCGTAAAAAAATGCGAGAGTACGGACCCGTTTTCTCGAAAATTCCGACGAAAAACTTGGTTTTTTAAAATTAAAATATACCCCATAAAGGTACGTTTTTCGGAACGGTTTTCGCGGGCGAAATAAAGGTTTGATCCCGCCGAATCTGAATCCGAAATCGGATATCGAAAAAAGTGACGAGAACTCGGTCAAATTGCGAGCGGAAGCGAGCAAAGCGATTAAAATTGTGCCGTGGACGAGAGAAGGCTCAAGAATTGACGTGAAGGGTTCGATGTCACAATGTTGCGAGGCGAGTAGGTATACATAGGTATCTACCTTGCGAGCGAAGCGAGAGCCATTTCAAATAATAAATACGGACTTTGTCCTACACATATACAGGTATACCTTGCGAGCGAAGCAACATCCCCGAATAAACTTTTCGTGGTTCCAGGTAGTTTTATAAGATTTAATTTGTTTGTAAGAATTCCCAACTGAAAAAAACGTCTGCCAAGTTGGGTGGGCAGTACAACATTCCTTAATAAACTTTTCGTGGTTCCACGTAGTTTTATAAGAATTAATTTGTTTGTAAGAATTTCCAACAGAAAAAAACGTCTGCCAAGTTGGGTGGGCAGTATAACTTCTTCAAGCGAGCGAAGCGAGCAGCATCCCCTACAGAAGTAAAACCTACTCTTAGGGATCTACCATTTGCGAGCGAAGCGAGCAACATCCCCTACATGTTTCAATTGTAATACATCGCATGTATACAGCCACACTTTGCGAGCGAAGCGAGCAACATTCCCTACATACCACACTAAACTTTTCGTGGTTCCACGTAGTTTTATAAGATTTAATTTGTTTGTAAGAATTCCCAACTGAAAAAAACGTCTGCCAAGTTGGGTGAACAGTATAACTCCCTCAAGCGAGCGAAGCGAGCAGCATCCCCTACAGAAGTTAAACCTACCCTTAGAGATCTACCGTTTGCGAGCAAAGCGAGCAACATTCCCTACATGCCACACTTTGCGAGCGAAGCGAGCAAAATTCCCTACACGCCACACGTTGCGAGCGAAGCGAGCAACTTAATGGGGGGTCCGGGGGGCTTGCCCCCCGGCTGGACGTGGAGGCGAGCGTAGCGAGCCGGAGCGGCTAGTTATTTATAAGAATGAAACTCCGTCTGTTTGTCTGTTTGTCTGTCTGTCGTGTCTATGCACGGCCAAACGGCTGAGTGGGCCGGATCTACGAGTGGGGGGATCTTCTTGGGATTTTCCAAAAGTGGGAGCGAGCGAATTTAAAATTGTTTAATCCCACCCGAACCATGGGCCGTAGGGCGGGAGGGGGGTCGAAGTAAGAATTAATGTGCGCTTTTTCCACTTCCCCGCTTCCCCTACCCCTCTAAACGGCCGTTGACAATTCCGGAAAAATACGGGTTTTGTAGGTTTTCCTACGAGGAAGACGACGGCGCGATCGGATCGCGAAAAAAGTATCGGGAAATGCGTTAAAAAAATGCGAGAGTACGGACCCATTTTCTCGAAGAATCCGCCGAAAAACTTGGTTTTTTCCCATTAAAATATACCCCATAAAGGTACGTTTTTCGGAACGGTTTTCGCGGGCGAAATACAGCTTTGATCCCGCCGAATCTGAATCCGAAGTCGGATATCGAAAAAAGTGACGGAAAGTAGGTCAAATTGCGAGCGGAATTGCGAGGGAAGCGTTTAACATCAGAAATTAATCGACCACGGGCCGCCGTTACACAACGTTGCTTACCTGAAGGGACCCTCACAGGGGGGTTCCCATTTGCACTTCTACGCAATACCTTGCGAGCGAAGCGAGAGCCATTTCAAATAATAAATACGGACTTTGTCCTACACATATACAGGTATACCTTGCGAGCGAAGCGAGCAACATCCCCGAATAAACTTTTCGTGGTTCCACGTAGTTTTATAAGATTTAATTTGTTTGTAAGAATTCCCAACTGAAAAAAACGTCTGCCAAGTTGGGTGGGCAGTACAACATTCCCTAATAAACTTTTCGTGGTTCCACGTAGTTTTATAAGAATTAATTTGTTTGTAAGAATTTCCAACAGAAAAAAACGTCTGCCAAGTTGGGTGGGCAGTATAACTTCTTCAAGCGAGCGAAGCGAGCAGCATCCCCTACAGAATAAATACGGACTTTGTCCTACACATATACAGGTATACCTTGCGAGCGAAGCAAGAATCTCTATCTCTATTATTTATAAGAATGAAACTCCGTCTGTCTGTTTGTCTGTTTGTCTGTCTGTCGTGTCTATGCACGGCCAAACGGCTGAGTGGGCCGGATCTACGAGTGGGGGGATCTTCTTGGGATTTTCCGATAGGGTGTATAAGCTAATTTAAAATTGTCTAATCCCAGCCGATTTAATTTAATCCTCTACCCCGCCAAACGGCCGTTGAAAATTCCGGAAAAATACCGATTTCGTAGGTTTTTGAACGAGGAAGACGACGGCGTGATCGGATCGCGAAAAAAGTATCGGGAAATGCAAAAAAAAAAATGCGAGAGTACGGACCCGTTTTCTCGAAAAGTCCGACGAAAAACTACGTTTTTTCCCATTAAAATATACCCCGTAAAGGTACGTTTTTCGGAACGGTTTTCGCGGGCGAAATAAAGGTTTGATCCCGCCGAATCTGAATCCGAAATCGGATATCGAAAAAAGTGACGTGAAGTGGGTCGAAATGCGAGCAGAAGCGAGGGAAGCGTTTAATATGAGAAAGAAAAGCAGAACTTAATCGAGCCCGCCGTCGTTTCACAAGGTTGCGAGGCGAGCAGGTATACATAGGTACCTACCTTGCGAGCGAAGCGAGAGCCATTTCAACAGAATAAATACGGACTTTGTCCTACACATATACAGGTATACCTTGCGAGCGAAGCGAGCAACATCCCCTAATAAACTCTTCGTGGTTCCACATAGTTTTATAAGATTTAATTTGTTTGTAAGAATTTCCAACAGAAAAAAACGTCTGCCAAGTTGGGTGGGCAGTATAACTTCCTCAAGCGAGCGTAGCGAGCAGCATCCCCTACAGAAGTTAAACCAACCCTTAGGGATCTACCGTTTGCGAGCAAAGCGAGTAAAACTCCCTACATGCCACATTTTGCGAGCGAAGCGAGCAATTTAATGGGGGGTCCGGGGGAAGTATAACTTCCTCAAGTGAGCGAAGCGAGCAGCATCCCCTACAGAAGTTAAACCTACCCTTAGAGATCTACCGTTTGCGAGCGAACCGAGCAGCATCCCCTAAATGCCATTTTTCGAGCGAAGCGAGCAACATTTTCCACATGCCAGACTTTGCGAGCGAAGCGAGCAACATATCCTACATGCCACACTTTGCGAGCGAAGCGAGCAACATTTCCTTCAAGCCACACTTTGCGAGCGAAACGAGCAATTTAATTGGGCGGTCCGGGGGGCTGGACGTGGAGGCGAGCGTAGCGAGCCGGAGCGGCTAGTTTATAAGAATGAAACTCCGTTTGTTTGTCTGTCTGTCTGTCGTGTCTATGCACGGCCAAACGGCTGAGTGGGGGGAGTGTACGAGTGAGGGGATCTTCTTGGGATTTTCCGATAGGGGGAGCGAGCGAATTTAAAATTTTCTAATCCCAGCCGAACCATGGGCCGTAGGGCGGGAGGGGGGTCGAAGTAAGAATTAATGTGCGCTTTTTGGACTTCCCCGCATCCCCTATCCCTCTAAACGGCCGTTGAAAATTCCGGAAAAATACCGGTTTCGTAGGTTTTCCTACGAGGAAGACGACGGCGCGATCGGATCACGAAAAAAGTATCGGGAAATGCGTCAAAAAAATGCGAGAGTACGGACCGTGTTTTCTCGAAAAGTCCGACGAAAAACTACGTTTTTTCCAATTAAAATATACCCCATAAAGGTACGTTTTTCGGAACGGTTTTCGCGGGCGAAATACAGCTTTGGGTCCGCCGAATCTGAATCCGAAATCGGATTTCGAAAAAAGTGACGGGAAGTAGGTCAAATTGCGAGCGGAAGCGAGGGAAGCGTTTAATATGAGAAATTATATGTGCCCCGGACGCGAGAAGGCTCTACGAAGACGTCAAGGGGTTCGATGTCACAATGTTGCGAGGCGAGCAGGTATACATAGGTACCTACCTTGCGAGCGAAGCGAGAGCCATTTCAACATAATAAATACAGACTTTGTCCTACACATATACAGGTATACCTTGCGAGCCAAGCGAGCAACATCCCCGAATAAACTTTTCGTGGTTCCACGTAGTTTTATAAGATTTAATTTGTTTGGAAGAATTCCCAACTGAAAAAAACGTCTGCCAAGTTGGGTGGGCAGTATAACTTCCTCAAGCGAGCGAAGCGAGCAACATTCCCTAATAAACTTTTCGTGGTTCCACGTAGTTTTATAAGATTTAATTTGTTTGTAAGAATTTCCAACAGAAAAAAACGTCTGCCAAGTTGGGTGGGCAGTATAACTTCCTCAAGCGAGCAGCATCCCCTACAGAAGTTAAACCTACCCTTAGGGATCTACCGTTTGCGAGCGAAGCGAGCATCATTCCCTACATGCCATACTTTGCGAGCGAAGCGAGCAACATTTCCTACATGCCACAATTTGCGAGCGAAGCGAGCAACATTCCCTACATGCCAGAGTTTGCGAGCGAAGCGAGCAACATCCCCAAATAAACTTTTTTGTGGTTCCACGTAGTTTTATAAGATTTATTTTGTTTGTAAGAATTTCCATCAGAAAAAAACGTCTGCCAAGTTGGGTGGGCAGTATAACTTCCTCAAGCGAGCAACATTCCCTACATGCCACACTTTGCGAGCGAAGCGAGCAACATTCCCTACATGCCACTCTTTGCGAGCGAAGCGAGCAATTTAATGGGGGGTCCGGGGGGCTTGCCCCCCGGCTGGACGTGGAGGCGAGCGTAGCGAGCCGGAGCGGCTAGTTATTAATAAGAATGAAACTCCGTCTGTTTGTCTGTTTGTCTGTCTGTCGTGTCTATGCACGGCCAAACGGCTGAGTGGGGGGAGTGTGCGAGTGGGGGGATCTTCTTGGGATTTTCCAAAAGTGGGAGCGAGCGAATTTAAAATTGTTTAATCCATCCCCCAAACCATGGGCCGTAGGGCGGGAGGGGGGTCGAAGTAAGAATTAATGTGCGCTTTTTGGACTTCCCCGCTTCCCCTACCCCTCTAAACGGCCGTTGACAATTCCGGAAAAATACGGGTTTCGTAGGTTTTCCTACGAGGAAGACGACGGCGCGATCGGATCGCGAAAAAAGTATCGGGAAATGCGTTAAAAAAATGCGAGAGTACGGACCCGTTTTCTCGAAAAGTCCGCCGAAAAACTTGGTTTTTTCCGATTAAAATATACCCCATAAAGGTACGTTTTTCGGAACGGTTTTCGCGGGCGAAATACAGCTTTGGGTCCGCCGAATCTGAATCCGAAATTGGATATCGAGAAAAGTGACGTTAAGTGTGTCAAATCGCAAGCGGAAGCGAGAAGAAGCGTTTAACATCAGAAATCAATTTTGCCGTGTTCGCGAGAAGGCTCTACGAAGTCAGGGAACGGGTTGCGAGCAGGTACACGCACTTAAGTCTTGAAGGGTATACAGGTATACCTTGCGAGCGAAGCGAGAGCCATGTCAACAGAATAAATTCGGATTTTTTCCTACAAATATACAGCAATACCTTGCGAGCGAAGCGAGCAACATCCCCGAATAAACTTTTTGTGGTTCCACGTAGTTTCATAAGATTTAATTTGTTTGTAAGAATTTCCAACAGAAAAAAACGTCTGCCAAGTTGGGTGGGCAGTATAACTTCCTCAAGCGAGCGAAGCGAGCAGCATCCCCTACAGAAGTTAAACCTACCCTTAGAGATCTACCGTTTGCGAGCGAAGCGAGCAACATTCTATAATAAACTTTTCGTGGTTCCACGTAGTTTTATAATATTTAATTTGTTTGTAAGAATTTCCAACAGAAAAAAACGTCTGCCAAGTTGGGTGGGCAGTATAACTTCCTCCCTACACGTTTCAATTGTAATACATCGCATGTATACAGCCACACTTTGCGAGCGAAGCGAGCAACATTCCCTACATGCCACACTTTGCGAGCGAAGCGAGCAATACTCCCTACATGCCACACTTTGCGAGCGAAGCGAGCAATATTCCCTACATGCCACACTTTGCGAGCGAAGCGAGCAATACTCCCTACATGCCACACTTTGCGAGCGAAGCGAGCAACTTAATGGGGGGTCCGGGGGGCTTGCCCCCCGGCTGGACGTGGAGGCGAGCGTAACGAACCGGAGCGGCTAGTACATATATACATACATATATACATACATACATACGTACATAAAAAAATGCGTTAAACTTCAGAATATGATTCAGAATAGCCTGAAACGGATTTCTGCATAAAAGTTTTTCAAAAATTCACATTCTACAAATTTTGAGGCGAGAGCAATAGCTTAATTTTCTTCAAAAATTCGCTAAAATGTGGTGGTTTCTTATTTGCCGAGCT
>JAUMHS010000041.1:0-14765 GCA_030762985.1 Adelphocoris suturalis
AAAGTTCAACTAAATCGCGGTGTTTCCCACTTGAGGCTTACTATCTTTGCGTTAAATCCATGCCTTGTTTACGAATTGAAAACTAAAAATGAGTAACTATCCCGTATTTGTACTGAGACTAACATGAAATTCGAATTTAGGATTGAAAATCGGCATTTCACATCAAAATAAAGAAGTCTATTAGACAACCGTAGACAACAAGACAGCTGGGAAAAAATATCGCGTTACCCTACCACCGTTAACGTGACATCAAAATTAAGGCAACCGTTCTCCCGGCTCCTTTTGGGTTAGCATCTTCGTTTGCTCCCTCAAGACTACGGTAACGGGTGACGTTGAGTTGAAGTCGCCAAAAACTCTCTAATAACAACGGATAGGAACTTCACGATAAACAGAGATTAAACAACGGTATCAGCCCCCGATAAGGCCAGTGATGCCAACCTTACGGGCGTAATAACTTAATGTCCACAGACAAATGGTAATGACCTAAAGTCCGTATACTGTAGCCCCCGAACAGCTTATAATAGGATTATTATATTAATTAAGCTTATTATATTAATAAATAATTAAGATTATTATATTAATTATTATATTGATAGATTATTATATATTATAAGCTCTTTGAGTTGGAGATTCTAAACGACGGGTCCGGCGGATCCGCGTGACTGCCCTAAAGCACATATCAGCCACAAAGTGTGTTGCATCCATGGAGGAAGTTTATTTGTGTAATAAGTATTTATTTGTATTGTTATATAGTGAATCATTATAAGCATGTCAGTCTGTCGTCAACCAGAGCGTGACACCGTGAAGGGCTTGAAAAAATGTATTAGAAAACCATCTGACACGGCAGAATTGATGAGTGGAAGGGAGGTTTTATGGGGGGGGAGGGGGGGGGGTGAAACAATGTCAAATTCGATTTCGACCATTTCCATTGAGAAACCCTGCCGGGTCTGCCTGGCACTTTGTAGAGTTCAAGAAATAATTTAAGAAAAAAATCCGAGCCCGCAGAATTTAATGCGTGGTTTTAGGGGGGGGGGGGGGGGTGAAACAATGTCAAATGGGATTTCGACCATGTCCATAGAGAAATCCTGCCGGGTCGGCCTGCCACCGTGTAGGGCTCAAAAAATCATGTTAGAAAACCATTTTATATCCCGGTTATGCGGGTTGGTTTCTAGGCCACCCCCGCGAGGAATGCGGGCGGAGCCGCCAAGGTCAACTGATTTCGCGGGCTGAAAGGGTGGATAGTCCGTGTCGCAGCCGCGCGGAGCGCTAGGCTCGTGTACCAAGTGCTGGGTTCGATCAGTTTTGTACTGAGCCGTTTTGTAATATTCCGGCCTTAGATTTACATCTGAAAGGGGAATATATTGAGCTTGGTTGAGGTACTGAAAAGTATCCTCTGCTTTTTGTGCATTTGGAGTGTATTTGACACTCGGATCGACCGTGTGACCCTGCGTCGGATATCGTGGGTAGTCGGACAGCTTGGTCGAATCGTAAAGATCGGCTTCAGAGCGAGTCTGAAAGGTTTGCTCGATCTTTTGTATAGGTGAGTCTTGTTCGAAAGTTTCTCGAACGAATACGTCGGGCGAGAAGGCGATCCGGACGTGAGGGTCGCGCCTTGCGCTGATGTTTGGTTCAGCGGACTCACCGTGTGGCCGGTAGGGCGCACTACGTTGGTCACTCGGCCCGGCCTTGCCGCCTTCCTCCTTCCCTTGCAAGGGGAAGTAAGAAGGCTGACGTTCCATCGAAATGATCGAGTTTTTTGCTCGTTTCGATGCCTCTACGTGTGAAAAATAGAGGGTTTTGGAAGTGGACTCGCTTGCCAGAGCGTCTTTCCAATGCTCAGATGGCAGGGTCCTACCTCGCAGTCTTGATAAAGACTTCCGTAGACGGTAAATTAGAGCGGAGGAGCTGAGTAATTTACCGGCGTGCCCCAGCGGTCGACTACGAGCTTAAGGCTATGTAATCCGGGTGACACGGCTCGGAACGTCCCTCGGGCGTACTGTCTAAAGAGAATATCGATAGAAGTACCGGGTGGCGTCCTAACAGATGAACTACGTTGGGCAATGAGCAGGATGAATAATCACTGGACTCGTAGATGCCAATGCGAAATCTGTGTGGAGAGAAGGTCTGGCTTGTAGAAAGCAGTAGGAAGCCGTTCTTGAGATGAACTCGTAATGCAGAAGGTTCGTCAGCGTAGAGCGTGTAGAATTCTTCGTACTTCGGAGGTGTCGTCGTCGAGAGCGGAGAGTGGAATGAATTTCGGAGGGCTCCTAGCGGGGTATTTATAGGGAGGTGGCCGCCTCCTGCCGCCTCCTGGTTGGTCCGCTTAATTTCATTAATTCTACTGTGCAATCTCATTGGTTCGCACAGTGTTTTCCCAGTATCTGTGCATATGATAGCTGAGTTGGTCTTCCGAGTTGGTTTCCCTGCGTCCGTTGCTTTGACGGGGTCCCCGGGGGTGGCTGAACGGCCTTGAGTTTTCCTGTTTGAGGTTTCTTATTCAAGGCGACTTGTTTCGAACTTTTTGTCGCATCTATCTCGCCCAGTAAATGTTTGGGGAGGTCGCCTTGCGTGTTAATCTTTAATATTTCACTTTTGGGAGAGAATTTAGTATTTTCTCTCTGGTGAAATATTTTGTTTGACGGAGTTGTAACTCGACGTCTTATAAATATTTTTGTGGTGTGCCTACCTCTTTTTGGTAGCCCTGAAAAGGGCTGTTGACAAGAGGGGGTGGATTTCACCACAGGGGCCCTCCCAAAACGTCGCGTTAATAACGACGACGCCGGTTGGGGTGATTCGAGCGCCGTTACCCACCTCTCGTCGAATTTGGTAGAGGGGACGTGCCTTCTGGCAGATTTTCGGGGAGTTTTCTCCTTACTTTCTGTCTGATTTTGTGACACAGATTGTCCTTGCGATACAGCTTCTTCCGAGTGTAGAGTATAAGCTGGCTTGATTTGCTGTTTGGGAACTTTCTTAGTATGTTCGCCAATTTGCACTGTAACCGAAAACTTATCTCTTTTAACCACTTTGAATGGTCCCGTGTAAGGACATTGCAGAGAGGTGAGCTGTGTGGGCACTCTGATATAGACATGAGTACATGTATCCAAATTTTTGGGCATGTTTACGGCATATTTCGTATTATTATGTTTAATATGCGTAGGCCGGAAGAAAAGAGGTTCCGAAAGGTTCGTAGAAGTTACGAAAATGTCTCCTGGGAGTGGTACGTCAATCCCGTAAACTTTTTGGAAAGGCGTAGTTTCGGTCGCCGGGTCTACTGCCGTACGCATGGCGAGTAGAACTTTGGGAAGTGCATCGAGCCAATTTTCGTTTTGAGCTTTGAGAGCTTCTTTCAAAGATCTATTTCTGCGTTCTACCATACCGTTTGTTGATGGTTTGTATGGTAACGTGTGAGTATGTTTTACTCCAAGACGTTCCATAATGGAATTGAACAGATCTGATTCAAATTGGGTGCCCTGATCACTTGTGATGTATTTAGGTACGCCCTTTGAAGCTACCCAAATATTGATAAAGGCATTTGTGATTGTGGTTGTTTCGATGTTGTTAAGAGGGACTGCCTCTAGCCAACCCGTTGCTCTATCAACCATCATCAAAATGTAACGTTTCCCTCCTTTTGCTAAAGGTAAGGGTCCGGTAATATCCACGTGTACGTGTGAAAATTTGTTTGCTGTTTCAAATTCGGAGTAAGGGAGCTTCACGGAGCGCGTGATTTTTGCTCGTTGGCAAGTTTCGCACGCTCGGACCCAGTTTGAGACATCTGCACGTAGTCCGTGCCAAAAATATCGTTGTTTAACTTTATACACTGTAGAGTGTATACCTGGGTGTCCCAAATTGTGAATTTGGCTTATTATTTCTTCCCTTATTTCGTTTGGAATATAAGGTCTAGGGTGTCCTAGGTCTAGGTTACACCAAATTTCTCCTTGAGAGAATTCAACTCGTGTGAGTTTCAATTTGTCCTCCGCGGTAGGGGGAGAGTGAATTTGTGAATTTGAAATGTGCAGTAGAAGATTGCATTCTATTGCAGCCGTAATTTTCGAAATTTCAGCTATGGGTGGACCCTCGTCCGTCTGGGTTGAAATCGATTTCGTTTGAATTTCAACCGGATCGAAGGGTCTGGAGAGTGCGTCGGCGACGACGTTGCTCTCTCCGGAAATATGACGAATGTCACTCGTCATTTGAGAGATGTATGTTAGCCATCTTAATCTCATTTTAGAAAAATGTGCATTCTTCTTAAGCATCGTGCCTAGCAGAGGCTTGTGATCCGAACAAATATGGAAAGATCTGCCGTCCAAGTCGTTGTGCCAGTGAATGCACGCTTGGTAAACGGCGAACATTTCCTTGTCGAACGATGCTTTGTTCTTCCATTGTTCTGGAATTTCTTTACTGAAAAATCCCAATGGTTGGTACGATTTCGAGCCATGTTTGTCTGTAATTTCTTGTTCTAGTGCCGCTCCGATGTGTGTGTCGGACGCGTCACAGACTAATCTCCACTCCGCCGTAGGGTGTGGGTGAGCAATGTTATGCAATGTTGCTTTGATCATTGCTTGCTTTAAGCTGTTAAAAGCTTTTTCTCTCTCTGATGTCCATTCGATAGGTGTTCTGTCATTTTTTTTTGTTTGACTGAATGGAGTCATACAGAGGTTGTGCCGTGTGAGCGAATTTGCTCGAGCATGCTCGGTAGAAACCACACATACCTAGGAATCTGCGTAGACTTCATACGTCCACTGGCCTAGGAAATTGTTCTATGGCTTCTATTTTGTCTCGTTTAGGAATTATTCCTTCCTTTGAGATAGTGAAACCTAGGAAATCGACGGTAGGTTTCGAAAAAATGCATTTATCAAAACCTACTCGAAGTCCGTGTTCCCCTAGTTTGTCAAAAATTTGTCTGAGGTGGTTCATGTGTTCGGTATAATTCTTCGAAGCCACCAGGATGTCATCTAGATATACAAATGCGAAATCAAATTTTCGCATGATGCTGTCCATGTATCTTTGCCATGTTTGAGCCGCTCCGGCCAAACCCATGCTCATTTTCTTAAACTCATAAAGACCGAAAGGTGTAATAATCGCAGTTTTATGAGCGTCATCTGGGTGCATCGGAATATGATAATACGCTGATTTTAAATCTATTGTTGAATAGATTTGCGTATCATGCAAATTCGCTTGGAACGAGCGAATGTGAGGAGGAGGGTAGGCGTCTTTCTTCGTTTTCGCGTTGAGGAAACGGTAATCGCCGGTGATTCTCCATGACCCGTCTTTTTTTGGCACACAGTGTAACGGAGATGCCCATTCGGAATCCGATGGTGCAATTATGCCTTCTGAAAGCATTTCGTCAAAAGTCTTTTTGACTTGAGCCCGTTTTTCTCCTGCCATGGGTCTTGCTCGGAAGTGTACTGGAGTTCCTTCCGTGGTTATACGGTGGTAAACCCCGTTGTTCTTCCATTTACCATGAATTTTGCTCATTTTATCATTGTATTTGTTAATGATAGAGCGAATGTTTTCGTCCTCCGTGATTTGCACGTCCTCTGGTTGAGGTGTATTGTCACGGTGAGGGATAGTAGCTGCAATTTGTTCGTCAGTGAACTTTTTGTTCATGACTGCAGCTATATTTTGATCGGCATAGCACTTCATTTTATCTTTATAAATGTACTTGTGTTTGACCCGTATTCCGATATCCCAAGATTCGAGAAATGGGATACCTAGGATCGCTAGGTCGACTTTCGTGATCATAAACTCGGTGGTCATGTCCCCGAGGCCGATGTTAATTGTTGTGTCAGCTCGCCCTAGTGTATCTATAGGGGCTCCGTTAGCTGCTGTGAGCTTAACGTTGGACTTGAGAATTTTCAAGCCCAATTTTTTTGTGACATTGTGGGGCAGAATGTTCACTTCTGCTCCCGTGTCAATGAGAAATTCAGTGCCATTTAGTTTGCACTTGAAAAAGAGCCTTTTATACTCAGTAGACTGCCGGCGTATAGGCTCAGATATACTGGCAGTTATTCGTTTTCCGAATTCTCTGAGTCGGAGGTTGGAATGGTACTTTCCTGTACCGACTGCTGAGTAATTTCGGTAGAAACCCGGGTTTTAGGCTGGCTTATAGTCGCAGCCTTTTTGCTAGTTTTGGAAGCAGTGTTTGTCTTCCAAGTGCAGTATTCTGGGTCTGCACATTTTCGAGTTTCGTTACCGAAACGTGCGTGGTTTCGACAGACGTAGGCCGTCGGTTTGTGAGGCTTACTCTCCACTGGTTGAGGTTTGAACTCAGCTTGTTTCGGGAGGGCCTTTTTGAAACCAGTATTTATGGGTTTCGGAGTAGATTCAACTCCTCGTATGTTCAGAGAAGTATTCTCTGCCCTGTACGCGTGTAGCGTATCAGCTAGATCGAGCCGGGAGGCCGTGGTAGGCTGAGCTGCGACCATACCTCGTGCTTCGATGGGAAGAGTCTCAATCCACTTTTGAGTGATTAGAGCTTCCGAAAAGTACCCAACAGCTTTCGAGTACATCTCGTGGTACTTGGTGCTGGGTTTTTTGGCGAGAGATGCGGGGTCCTCGAGTGCGAGGAGCCTGTCCTGTAAGGACAACCCATATTCTCGTTGGAGGCGTTGTTTGGCCTCTTCGTAGGGAGCGTGGGGTGCCGTGAGGTAAGCTGAGTCGATAGCTTCCCTCATTTCTTCTGGTACCCACTTGTATATAGCTGAGAAGCATTCGTTTTGCGTTCTCATGTGTTTTCTCACGCAGTATTGATCGAATTCGGCGAGTGCACGATCAATATTCTTCTTTTGGAAGACTGGTTTTTGATAATCTCCCATCTCCTCTAAAAGTGCTTGAAAACCACCTTGTGTAGAGGGATGTTGCGTGAGATGTGGGGCGTAGAGGCCCGGCGGGGGTCGTACGCCCGCAGTGGTTCCCTGAAATCCACTAGCTTCATAAGAGGGAACGAAATGCTCCGTATTGAGCCTGTTCAAAGGCGGGGTCACCATTTGTAGTGGATTTATATAGGTTTGACTTGACGTAGGCAGACCAAGTCGGACATTTATATCCCGGTTATGCGGGTTGGTTTCTAGGCCACCCCCGCGAGGAATGCGGGCGGAGCCGCCAAGGTCAACTGATTTCGCGGGCTGAAAGGGTGGATAGTCCGTGTCGCAGCCGCGCGGAGCGCTAGGCTCGTGTACCAAGTGCTGGGTTCGATCAGTTTTGTACTGAGCCGTTTTGTAATATTCCGGCCTTAGATTTACATCTGAAAGGGGAATATATTGAGCTTGGTTGAGGTACTGAAAAGTATCCTCTGCTTTTTGTGCATTTGGAGTGTATTTGACACTCGGATCGACCGTGTGACCCTGCGTCGGATATCGTGGGTAGTCGGACAGCTTGGTCGAATCGTAAAGATCGGCTTCAGAGCGAGTCTGAAAGGTTTGCTCGATCTTTTGTATAGGTGAGTCTTGTTCGAAAGTTTCTCGAACGAATACGTCGGGCGAGAAGGCGATCCGGACGTGAGGGTCGCGCCTTGCGCTGATGTTTGGTTCAGCGGACTCACCGTGTGGCCGGTAGGGCGCACTACGTTGGTCACTCGGCCCGGCCTTGCCGCCTTCCTCCTTCCCTTGCAAGGGGAAGTAAGAAGGCTGACGTTCCATCGAAATGATCGAGTTTTTTGCTCGTTTCGATGCCTCTACGTGTGAAAAATAGAGGGTTTTGGAAGTGGACTCGCTTGCCAGAGCGTCTTTCCAATGCTCAGATGGCAGGGTCCTACCTCGCAGTCTTGATAAAGACTTCCGTAGACGGTAAATTAGAGCGGAGGAGCTGAGTAATTTACCGGCGTGCCCCAGCGGTCGACTACGAGCTTAAGGCTATGTAATCCGGGTGACACGGCTCGGAACGTCCCTCGGGCGTACTGTCTAAAGAGAATATCGATAGAAGTACCGGGTGGCGTCCTAACAGATGAACTACGTTGGGCAATGAGCAGGATGAATAATCACTGGACTCGTAGATGCCAATGCGAAATCTGTGTGGAGAGAAGGTCTGGCTTGTAGAAAGCAGTAGGAAGCCGTTCTTGAGATGAACTCGTAATGCAGAAGGTTCGTCAGCGTAGAGCGTGTAGAATTCTTCGTACTTCGGAGGTGTCGTCGTCGAGAGCGGAGAGTGGAATGAATTTCGGAGGGCTCCTAGCGGGGTATTTATAGGGAGGTGGCCGCCTCCTGCCGCCTCCTGGTTGGTCCGCTTAATTTCATTAATTCTACTGTGCAATCTCATTGGTTCGCACAGTGTTTTCCCAGTATCTGTGCATATGATAGCTGAGTTGGTCTTCCGAGTTGGTTTCCCTGCGTCCGTTGCTTTGACGGGGTCCCCGGGGGTGGCTGAACGGCCTTGAGTTTTCCTGTTTGAGGTTTCTTATTCAAGGCGACATGTTTCGAACTTTTTGTTGCATCTATCTCGCCCAGTAAATGTTTGGGGAGGTCGCCTTGCGTGTTAATCTTTAATATTTCACTTTTGGGAGAGAATTTAGTATTTTCTCTCTGGTGAAATATTTTGTTTGACGGAGTTGTAACTCGACGTCTTATAAATATTTTTGTGGTGTGCCTACCTCTTTTTGGTAGCCCTGAAAAGGGCTGTTGACAAGAGGGGGTGGATTTCACCACAACTGCGCCCTATCTGGACCTATGGGATTCAGCTTTGGGGTTGTGCGAAAAAATCAAATATTAAAACAATCCAAACCCGACAAAATATAATACTGAGAAGTATAGTTCAGGCCCCCTGGTTCATGCGGAATGATGATATTCATCGAGACTTGAGGGTGGAAACGGTCACCGAAATTATCGCCAAATATGCAAGGAAGCACGAACATCGCCTCCACAAACATGAGAACCTGGAGATGCTCAACGTTTTAAACAACGAAGGAGAACTTCGGCGACTCAAGAGAAATAAACCTCTGGACCTAATTGTGCTGTGCAAATAGTGCAAGTGTAATCCAGTATTTTTAACTGTACTTGATACAAGTATGGGCCAGGTTTTGCTGTAAACCTCCCCCTTAGTGAGCTTAACATGAAATTAAATATTGCTAGATGAAGTGTACTATGTTTCAGTTGCAATAAATAAATCACGGAAAAAAAAAAAAAAAAAAAAAAGAAAACCATCCGACCCGGCAGAATTTGTGAGCGGAAGGGTGGTTTCAGGGGGGGTGAAACAATGTCAAATGCGAAATCGACCATTTCCATTGAGAAATCCTGCCGGGTTGGACTGCCACATTGTAGAGTTCAAGAAACAATTTAAGAAAAAAATCCGAGCCCGCAGAATTTAATGCGGATGGGGAGGTTTTAGGGGGGAGGGGGGGTGAAACAATGTCAAATGCGATTTCGACCATTTCCATTCAGAAATCCTGCCGGGTCGGCCTGGAACTGTGTAGGGCTCAAAAAATCATGTTAGAAAACCATTCGACCCGGCAGAATTTGCCTGCCACTGTGTAGGGCTCAAAAAATCATGTTAGAAAACCATTCGACCCGGCAGAATTTGTGAGCGGAAGGGTGGTTTCAGGGGGGGGGGGGGAGAAACAATGTCAAATGCGATTTTGACCATTTCCATTAAGAAATACTGCCGGGTCGGCCTGCCACTTTGTGGAGTTCAAGAAATAATTTAAGAAAAAAATCCGAACCCGCAGAATTTAACTCGAAAGGGGGGGTTTTAGGGGGGGGGGGAAACAATGTCAAATTCGATTTCGACCATTTCCATTCAGAAATCCTGCCGGGTCGGCCTGCCACTGTGTAGGGCTCAAAAAATCATGTTAGAAAACCATCCGACCCGGCAGAATTTAACGCGGAAGGGGGGGTTTTAGGGGGGGAGGGGGGTGAAACAATGTCTAATGCAATTTCGACCATTTCCATTGAGAAATCCTGCCGGGTTGGCCTGCCACTTTGTAAAGTTCAAGAAATCATGTAGAAAACCATCTGACACGACAGAATTTATGCGCGGAACTGGGGGTTTTGGGGGGGGGGGGGGGGTGAAACAATGTCAAATGGGATTTCGACCATTTCCATTGAGAAATCCTGCCGGGTCTGCCTGCCACCGTGTAGGGCTCGGAAAATCATGTACATGTAAATCATGTACAATCAATTACTTATGTACTTGGATTTGTTCCAGCGCATGTGAATGATGCCTTGCAAAATGAATTGCTCCTTTTGCTATCTGTCAGCTCTGCGAGAAGACGAAAAAGGAAATGGGTACCTACTGCGTGTTGGCTGCCATAATAACATTTCGGGAGCCAAACAAATTGTTTTTCCGCGCATAAATCCTTTCATACCCAACCAATTAGGTCATATGATATCTCAAATGAAAGGGCTTGATTCACTGAGTGTTCTTAGACCAAAACGCATAATGTATCTCAAATAGAACCTGAAATATTAAAGGACAAAGCTATAAAAGATTGACAACCTGATTTTCAATGCTTGAAGTCAAATCTATGTATAAATATCTTTCATAAATATCTAACATTAATATTTTCATAATCTTGAACATTATCCGATCGATTTTGTTCGCATCTAAGTAGGTACCTGTAGAATGTACAGTAGGAATACTTAATAACGTGGTGGCCGGTCTGTGCTTTGCGGTGGCCCCAATGGTCCCGGGGCCCCACGGTGCGCATAAGAACGCATTACGAACGGTCTGTCGTTCTCGCACACTCAAATACGAGGACGGGACAAATAAAATAGTTCCTGCCAGCCTTTGGTGTTTAAGTGAACCAGACCAGGCCATTTCTCTACCCTCGAAAGGTGAAACTAGGTGAAACGTCAATCTAATTTATTTGTATCGCCTCCTAGTAATTTAATTATCATTATAATCATAATTATCATTAAATTTTATTATCATATCTGTAGCGGATTTATGTAAGTTTTACTGGGAGTTGGTATTCCCAGTGGAACGTCATGAACCAAGTTGTACTTACATGTGGTTGTACGGGTTTGACCCTTGAAAAGGGTCTTGGGCTAGGTACGAAGAAGTACTACCGTAGCTATCTCGCATATCCCTGTGTTTTGTAGGATATGGAGTGTGTGAGCCGTCGAGTAATGCCTCTCTAGATAGGTCTTCACGACGCTGATCTTTGTGATTTTCTCCGACTCGTGAATATATATTTCCGGGCTTTGGTTGAGTGTTCTCATGACCATACAAAACTGGAGTTTGCAAGTACTGAAAAGTACCTTTTGTTTCGTGTTCGAGTTGGTCTCGTGAGTCTTGATAAAGACTCTTATTTTGTGTGTACCCAGTCGACAAAGATGGGCGTATTTCCGCTCGTGAATTTAATTAACCCGGGACCCTTTCGGAAGGGGTTTGATAATGGTCGGCTACATAGCTTACATCCGCTGGGGATGTGTACGATTGTGCCATGAAATATGCTCGATCCTTCTGTGTTTCAAGAAGCCTAGTTGAGCCCGTATTTGCCGCGAGACAGCGTGTGAGATGCACGGCGGAGAATCTGCGGGGGAGGCTGTGCCTTGCCCGTTAGCGTAGACGGCGCCGGATACGGCCAAAGCCGGAACTTCGCCCATTCCTTTGGCGGGAAAGGGTTGACCTGGATCGCCAGCGCCTGTCTGGCGTTGCATTGAGAAGGCTCAGCTGACC
This sequence comes from Adelphocoris suturalis, assembly GCA_030762985.1. Classification (NCBI taxonomy): domain Eukaryota; kingdom Metazoa; phylum Arthropoda; class Insecta; order Hemiptera; family Miridae; genus Adelphocoris; species Adelphocoris suturalis. The sequence continues at coordinate 11,611 of JAUMHS010000041.1, forward strand.
GTGAAACTGGGGTTTCCCTCGTGCTGGCTTCACATCGGTCTTCCAAAAGGCGAAAACTAGGTATTTGCTCCATTTGGAAGAGTTTATTTGGTTCTGAAAAGAACCAAATTCAGGGACTCGCTTCCGAATAAATTCGGAGGGTCCTGCTTACCGAGGGTCGACTGCTTACCGAGCGAGTGAAGCTTGCTCGGTATAGCAGGTCTGCCAAAAATATCAGTTGATCGGCCTCTGTGGGGCCTGCTTGAGATCAACTGGCTTGTCCCAGCGGGTGGCTCGTAAATAAATTCACGAGCCCGGGTGGCAAGGCTTACTGGAACTAAACAGCGTCGTCCGTATAGGAATGCTTGTTTAGCGTCTCGGCTGAAACGAGACTTAGAGTGAGAACGATACGAAGTGTATGTTCGATCTACTCTGAATTCTGGTAGTCTGGAAGACGGTGTAATCTCGTGTCGTAAATCTCGCTGCCAACTGGCTTGAGAGCCTTGTCCTCAGTCAATCCCAATGGAGTTTCAATCACAGTAGGCTGGAAGGCAGAGGTTCGTCAAGTGTCGGAAGGTAGCTTCAAGATCGGAGGTAGAGATCGGTATGAAATATAGGGGCTGGAGCTGCTACATTTATACTCGTTGGGGAGCCGGATGCTGCGTCTGATTGGCTGCTCCGATTTGATCGGGGGTGAAACATCTTCTTCTCCCCCTTCTCGATAGAGAGCGTGTGGCTTTCTTTGCCCTTGGTTATTGTTTCAATGTCGTTTGTTATAAGGTAATTTTCGTGTGTCAGATCGTCGGCTCGGTTAGCCTTGCTCGTGCATTGAGTGTTTAGCTTGTCGTATTTTACTTTCTGAAGTGTTTATTGCCTTTGCGATTATGTAATTTGTATAATCTTTTCGGCGATTTATCTTGTTTGGTCTAGAGGTAGCCTGACGTCTTTTTACCTTGTTTTAGTGAGTGAACTCAATTTTGGTGGCCCTGAAAAGGGCCGGTGATACGTGGTGAGTTCACCACAATATCCATAGCGTAACTTTTTTGTATTTGTTCTCATTATCGTACAGTCCACTGCTTTACGAATATCCACCGTCTACACTTCAGCCCCTAAATTCCCTGAACATTTTATCCAAATCGATGAAAACTGTGGAAAACAAGCTTGTTACAAGGATTTGCAGACACACGAACGATACACAGTCAGGCAGAACCGAATTGGTTCAATATGGTCTCAAACGAGAAATGCGAATGGACATTGGATTTTGGAGACCGAAAATTGTTTTCCCCCGTTAAGTGAAAACAATTCTTTCGCTACCCATAGGTAGACTAGGAAGAAAAAAGAGTCTGCCAAGTTGGGTGTGGCACATAGCTTCCTCGTTTACGTATCATGAATGTATAGATCATTGAAAAGTTTGTTTAAAGTGATCTTAAAAATTCCGTAGCGGAAAAGAGTAAATCAAGATGTAGAATAAAACGTCTCAAGCAATTAGTCAACTAAAAACGCTGCAAATTATTTCACAAAGGTTTATTATTTTTTCAATTGAGTATGATTGTAGTTTTAGTTAGCTTGTGTACGTCATAAGGCCCGTCCAGACTCCTCACCGTGTCCTATTTCGAGTTGCCACAACCTATAGGTACTTCTATAATTATATACTCATGTTTATATTTCTCGATTTGAGCTCCTATCTATTCAAGTAGTCATTGCCTTAATAATATCATTATCTAAGTACGTAGGAAAAGTCGAGAGGATATGTTATTAAATATGTGTAGGAAAAGCATTGGTATTAACACACAAATATGACCTAGATAAAAACATATATTCATGCCTCGAAGGAATGCCGTACCCACCTCATGGTGCTGCAGTGTATTATATGGGTATAACTCGTAAAAGTAATAAATATCCATTCTCCTACACCCCTGTGCTACGCCTCTGGTCACCCCAGACACCACAACCTGGTGACCCCCAGCCAAGTGTGCCAGGCGTGCGTGCGTGCATAAGTCTAACACTCAAACCCTAGAAAAAGACACTTTTTCGCCCGTCTTTGGGCCATAGCATCTATGCGAGTAAAGCAATCGGGATGGTTAAACGTTAGGACCAACTAGACCCCAAATGGAGTCTATGTGCGAAAGAACGGGGTTTTTAAGTCAATTCTTAGGCCTTTTATGGCCCGGACGGCGAACGGCGGACGGCAGACGGACATTTCAAATTTGGATTCTACGCACCTTGAAACGTAAAGTGACAAAGTTTGAGGGGGGGGGGGGGGGTATAAAATTTTTTTGCTACACGATCACATAGGCTTATTATTGGAAATAATAAACCAAAATTCGCGCATGCGCATGTGCAGAATGAACTGATATAGTCTAGTCAATTAGAGTACAATAGAAACAAATACTGGAGTCGTTTTTTCTGAGCAGATTACCATGTATTTCAAAGTGCTGAATCCGAGGAGGTCTTTACTTTAAAATGGCCGGAACCATAAATTATGACCCAAAAAGTGGACATTTCAGTTTTTCGCTAATAAATCAAAAAATATAAACTTTTATTACAAATTGCCCTCATACAAAAATAAACACTTTTTACGGCTGGAACAACCATTTAGACACAATAGCACGTTGAATATGAAAGATATTCCGCTGTACAGATTTGTAACGCCAAAAGTCCTCATCTTACTGCCGTACCACGTTTCTAAGAACGGGCTATTCATATTATAGAGTTTTTGGCCGCCTCAACTTAGCATCAACCATCACTATAGTCTTGAGGGAGCAAATGAAGATGCTAACCCAAAAGTGTGGTGAACTCACCACCTCACTGGCCTTTTCAGGGCCACCAAAAATAAGTTCACACAGTAGAACTATACAAAAAGACGTGCAAAATTCATAATCACAAGAGAAATTAACTCGTCAAAAGTTTAAAACACGACAAGCTAAACGCTCACTGCACGAGCGAAGCTTGACGAGCCGGCAAACATGACACACAAAAATTGCCTTGAATCAAATGACTTTCAAATCCGATCAAGGGCAAACAAGGCCAGACGCGCTGGCCTACTGTGGAAAGGCGGAAGAAGATGTTTCAATTTCCGCCCACCGTGCGCAATCAACCAAATCGGAAGTGATTTCTACTTCCACACACACGAGCGCTAGAGATCAACCGAGAGAGAGAGAGAGAGAGAGAGAGAG
>JAUMHS010000042.1:0-14596 GCA_030762985.1 Adelphocoris suturalis
TTAACACAAAACATCAGAACACATTTTTTATCACAAAACATCAGAATCAGTGACTTTTTCGGTTTAGCGACTTGAATTTCTGTTAAAACTTTTTTTATCACAAAACATCAGAACCAGTGACTTTTAGGGGGTATGTTTAAAGAATATTTTTCCTATTAGAAACTTTAGTGAAACTCTAAAAAATTACAGTAGGTTTTAATTTTTAATGACATGTATCACTAAAAATTGTATATATTAATTATACCATCAGCTCATTCTGTAAACTCTATACTATGCATTTTATTACCATTTTTAAGTGTCACTTTACCTTTATAGATCAATTTATATTTGTCTTTCACGAGTGTTTCTAAATCCCCCTCTTGGTTAAACCTATTTTTTAAAAAATGAATTGGTAGTAATATGTTGGTAAAGCCACCCTCCAAGTCTACCGCTATAGTTTCGCCAAATTTTGCTTTCACCTTTTCCGCTTTAAGGATCACATAAGGCTTTGTTACGTTTTAAATCATTAAACGTACTAAATTCACTCCTACCATTGATTCTTTCCAAAAATTTATCGGCCATCTTTTATTATAAAACCCCATTCCTTTAACTCATCGTTTCAATTTTAAAAGTTGCCACAAAAACATCAGAACCAGTGACTTTTTTCATTTAACGACTTGAATCCCTGTTAATGTTCCAAACGTGCCCACTTACTACTTTTTACGTTTAATATCCCCAAGGTAAAGTATCGATAATATCGGTTTCTTTGTTTTTAATTATATTTCGTTTATCATACAGAAAATTTAAACTCTTTTTCCACTTCTTGTTTACTAATGTTTTATCTTTTACATTTCGCGTAATCATGTTATATTTAAGCTTAACGTTGTTTATTTCTTTCGTTAAAACTTTATTCATAGTTTCTCTATTTAATGATTTACCGTTTTGATAATTCAAAGTAAATCCTTTAACTTTCATAGTTTCTTTTCCTTGATTGGTTATATAAGCGTAACTCTTGGGGCCCGTACTAATCCATTCTACAATGTGATTATTTTTTCCCAATTCATCAGTCCACTCACCCAACATACAGCCAGTTTTTACAGATTTTTTCCCATCATCAATATAAACAATACTATCTGTATCATAATAAACAACATTCTTTCCTATTTTATCAAGCATATCATATAGTCTCAATCTTGCATTGGATGTCGTAAATGCAGCTACAAAAACGTTAGTTGAAAAACTATCTTCGATGTATTGATTCAAAAATTTATAAGATATTTGCACGATATTGTCATTCAGAAATTGGCAGGTTTAATACTTTCTTTTTCTAAATCTATATCGAGACTTCCTTTAACGCTTTTTATATATTCTTCAATAGTTTCAAAGTCGCTTTCCCACGGGCTAGTCTCTAGTTTTATTTTCATAAATGTTTTTACATATTCTTTGAACAATTCATTACTTTTTTCTTTGAAATGCCATACTTCGTAAATTTCTTGAATCTTATAACCTTTTTCAATAGCTTTATTTACTTCTAGGAGGTAATATTTTACATTTGATTAATCCGTACCAATTTTCATCATATTTCTCAGGTTTATGAATTTTTGTTGGATGACCTAAGGGATAATAATCGAAATATTGAACTGTTGGATACAAACTACAAACATCGATATATCTTAATTTTTTATTTACGACTTTCAATTTACTAGCATTGGTTCTGCCACCAAAAAATGCGTCTCTAGGATTTAATGGTTCCACTATTACGTTTCCACTACTTTTTACTGCTGCTTTACCCTCTTTCGATTTAATCCAGTTACATTCCCACATTTCTACTAATTGGTATCCAGCGTCAATGATTTGTTTACTCCTTTCCTTCGTTTTTTCTAACAAATCGCTCATAGTTTCGTTGTTTACATTATTGGGGGTATCTTCGTGGAAACATTTTTGACATCCATGCCAAAAACAACCATGATACTGGTACACGGTATTTGTTATTTTATTGTAACCATCAACCTTTGCTCCACAAATTGTAACTTCTCCTCCGTTTAAAGCATGTTGTACATTTTTAAAAGTACTAAGCCAAGATATTGAACCTTTACTAAATGTTTCTTTTCTAATTTCTTTATTCACAGCGATAGTATTTTCTTTGAGATGCATTGACCGAAAAATGGCCATGCAAACACTCGCTATAGTTAAATATTGGAAAGGATCGATATTAGCTATGTCTAAAAATTGCTTCCTAAATTCAATACAACCCCTTCGCAAAATATCGACATCTGATTCACAATATTCTAATATTTCTTTCTGAAAGTCGAATATATAATTTTCCTTTACTTTTTCAGCGTGCCATTTCAAAAATGCTTTTCTTACTTCGGGTTTCATTGAATCAGTCCCATAAAATTTAGTATCAGGAATTGACCCAACGTAATTTTGATTATCTCGAGTATTGAAATAATGGGGGAAATATCCTTTTTTTAGTTCTGTTAATCCGAACGTTTTTGGAAAAGCAGATAACGGGGATGCAACGAAGTTAGAACTATCGATTATTCTTATTATTCCTTTAATTTCTAATAACATTATTTTAGTTCCATTATAAATAGTGTAAGGTTTCAGAGTATTTTCGACGCAGTATTTCAGAATGAATTGAGAATCGTATCCTTTTGCATAATGTGCTATGGCAGTGTACCCTTTGTGTTTACTTGAAATCAACCACTCGCAAAATTCCTCATTAGTTTGAATACGAATTTAGTACCATCGTGGTAGTGAGCTATAACAAGATTTGCTTCATGGGTTCCTGTTTCCTGCATTGCTTCGTAATCAAATGTTATGTATTTTTCGGTGTAAGTACATTTTTCTGCTGTGATATCAGAACGATTATTACAAGTACAAGGTTCTGTACAATACCCACCGTTTGATCGTCTTGCTAACATAAAACATTCATGACCACCTATATCGTCGAATATTTCTTGACAGTTTCGACATTTTCCAGAACCACATCTATGTTCGTCGGTTCTTTTGCAAATTAAATTATAGTATCTTTCTTTTCTCCTTCGTAAATAACGGTATTGAAATTTTCGGCGCAGATAACTTTAACTTGAATGTCTAATAATTCTTCAACAACTTTGATATCTTGCAATGTGAAACCTTCCTCGGTGTATGAACCCATTTTTTCGCAAAGTTCTTTAGCTAAATCTAGTTGATCTGAGAGTTTCCGATTGAAAATATCCTTAGTATGATAAGTTAACGCGGTAATTATGGCTCTTGGACAGCATAAGTTATCGACATTTTTAATTTGAGTGATACATTTTTTTGTGTGTTTACTCTCAGCCAAATTTAATATTTTGACACCTCTTGCTCCTCTCGGTAAATTGATGATTTTAATGTGGAACGTGGTATTGGTAATTTCAACGTTTTCGTTGGAGCTAATAATGTTGCTTACGTGTTGGATAAATTCTTTAGCTTGTATACGCGAAAAAACATTTGATTTACTACTTAAATCTTTCGATATATCATGGTGAAAATTAGGGTTTTGGGCAACGATCATAATTTTATCCCCGGTTTGGAAATTAGATTTTTCTTTAGCCAAATTTAACATAGCAAATACAGCTTTTTCGACTTGTATGATATTAGATAATTTTATACAATAATCGATTTCTGTAGTTTTAAATTTTTTAATGTATCGAGATTTAGTTTCTATAATTGTTTTCATTAAACAAGTCATCGTCGAAATTGAACATTTTTCCTGTTTTTACTTTAAATGCATGCCCTTGCGGGTGCATTAGATGTTCGATGATATTGATTTTCTTATTCGGTTTTTTAATTTTAATATGTTTTTCTTTAGCTATTTCGCAAAAGAGATTCTTTTAACTAATCCCTCAATTTTATATTATCCACCCGCTTTTTCTTGTATGGATACTATATATTGTATGAGTTTTATTAGATGAGGAGTTTCTTTTAAAGCACAATTCGTTAAAGGTGGGGGACGAATCGGCCCCACCTTTAACGTTAAAGTCGAATACAAGTCAATTGACTAAAAAAGCCGACGCTCACATGTGAGCCGCGGCTTTTTCATTTCATTTCATACGAAAAAGCCGCGGCCGGAAACCCGACTGCGGCTTTTTCATTTCATACGAAATTTTGCGGCTCACATGTGAGCCATAAAATTTGATCTCGGTTAACAATTGTTTGGTTCTTTCGAGTCTGAACCAATAAGTTTTTCTAGAATTCTGTTTTTTGTAGTTCTTGAGCATAGAAAGATCCTTCAATCTCTTCGTCGCTTAAATCTTTTATTTTGTAAGTAATTGGATTTGTTGGTAGAATTCCAGAAACCACAAAAATTTCTCTAGACCATTTAGCATCATATTTATTCCCAAATGTTTTCTTAAATCTTGTTATTCGAACTCGATCTCCAAGAGAAAACTTTACTTTTTGTGAGGCTTTTTGGTTCCTAAACAATCTAACTAACACTTCATCTTCGTTATTTTTATTAACTTGTACAGGTATCATACCAATCGATCTATGGAAATCTTTAAAATTGTATTCATGAATCAAACCCTGTAGAATATCGATCCATTTTTTATTATTCTCAACTTCGAAAAGAATTTTCATTTTTCCATTCAATGTACGATTAAATCTTTCTATGATTGCCGATTTTTCTTCATTCTGTGTATGATACATTTTTATTTGGTGACTTTTCAGAAATTCTTTAAACATTTTATTTTCGAATTCCAATCCTTTATCGGTATGTAGTAAATTCGGAGCATTATGATTTTGTGATTTGGCCTTTTCTATGATTTTCTCAAAAGCTTTTGTTACGCTTTTTCCATCCTTTTTCTTCAAGGGTAAGGCCCATGCAAATTTTGAAAATGTATCGATAACATTAAGCATATAACCGTATCCATCATTCTCTTTTTCATAATTTTTCATGATTATCAAATCAGCAGCCCACAAATCATCAATACCTTTAGTAAATATTGTCCTTTTTTGAAATTTATTTCTTATCGGTTTGTGTAATTCTTTAGCGAGAGATAATTTTTCATCAACATTCAGATCTTCTACTACAGTTGGTTCTTCAGAATTTTCTCTCTCGGGGGAAGTGATAAACTTACTCTTATTAGTTTTACATTTTGTACATTTTGCAGCCACTCTCCATCTCCCGTTTACCGTTTGTATTTTTTCTGCATCAATATTATTGGTTCTCTTCTTACACTTGTGACAGTAAATAGGATCAGTTAAATCATTATCCATTTTTATTATAGGAAAAAAGGTTTTTTTAATGTGTCCGGTACCTTGCCTTCTATAGCCCAATCAAAAATGGCACGAATTGGTGCTTTTTCTCCGTTAGGATCTTGAATGAATTTGCTCTTACGAGTTCTGCATTTAACACATTTAGCTGAAATTCTCCACCTTCCGTTCACAGTTTGTACAATTTTCACGTTTATATTTTTCGTTTTTTTCTTACACTTACAGCAATAAATTTCGTTGTACATTATTTATTTTATTATAGGAAAAAAGGTTTTTTATGAGATATTTCTCATAAAAAAGAAACTCCTCACTCACTCTTCAATCAAATGCAAATAAACTGTAACATTTTCAAATTGCAGCTCATCTCCATTTTCATTTCTACATGATAGTTTAATTTCTTTAATTTCTCTAATTCCTTTTCGTAGAGAACTGTAGAGAATTTTCTTATTCGTTTCCATATAAGTAGTATTTGGGAGAATCTTTTTCTCTATCAAAGATACATGGAGTAATTCATGTTCACTATGGAGATCTGAATGTTCATCATGATTAGCGAAGCTATAATCGGTAATATTGCAATGCCATTCAATTAATGAAATAGTTTTGATTAATTTTGGATTGTCTTCTGAATAATATTCCTTATTAGCATCAAAATAATCCCCAGGTGTTTTACACTGTTTAAAATCGAACAGTTCGCAGAAATTTCCATACCTTATAAACCCGAGAACAACAGGAGATTTAAGATAAAATCTATTACAATTTGGACCGTAGTCTACTTTAAAATCCAAACTTTCAGGTTTTGTTTTTTTTAATGTGTCAATTTGTGATTTATAAAGTGTTTTATTCTCCTCAAATTTCTTCATGAGTTCAGTTATATAATTTTTTATTTTTAAATATAATTCTCTTTTAAACGTCTCAACAGTAAATGTGCCATCTAACACATACTCGTTATGATACCATCCATCTATAATAAACATTTTTAATGATATCAATACATTTTTTACTTGAAATGAAAGAGAAGGTGAAGTAAATAATAACTTTACTATTCCGAGTTTATAATTTTTATTGGGATTTAGAACAATTTGTGGATCAAAAGTTATTTTTAGATCTTTGTGTTTATCAGAAATCTTTATTAGAGTCATGCTTTTATTATAGGTAAAAAGTTTTTCGTATAATAAATATGAGTAAATACGAATACGAGATTGATCCAATTTCGCATGATAAAAAAGAGGCTAGAAAAGGAATTTTACCATTACCTTTAAGATCATTAATAGTAGGAACTTCTGGTTGTGGGAAAACAACACTTCTCTATAATCTCATCACAAAGCCATGGGGAATCCCCTTTAATCATCTATATATTTTTTCAAAATCTCTGGATCAGAATGCATATGAGATTTTGAGAAGCAATTATGAAAAAATTTCTGCAAAAGATGGTGTGGAAATAGCGCAGTTTTTCAGTAATTGTGACGAACTTATAACCCTGGACGCATGTGAAGAAAAAAGTCTTATTATTTTTGATGATTGTGTAAACATTCAACATCAGAGAGAAATCAAAGATTATTTTGTGAGAGGACGTCATAAGAAAATTTCGTGCGTTTACTTGACACAATCATGGTCAAAAGTTGATAAACAACTCATTAGAAACAATATTAATTTTTTATGTGTATTTAGACAAGGACCAAGATACATGCGAGATATTTATGATGAATATGTGGGAACTGATTTCACTTATGAACGATTCAAAGAATTATGCTATTCTTGTTGGGATGAGGACTTTGGTTTTCTAACGATTGATCTAACAAAGAAACGCAGTAACGGACGTTACCGAAAGAAATTTGGCGAAATATTTTAGATTTTAAGTTTTGTTTTTATAGAGAATCCCTATAAAAACGCATTGGGAAACGCTTCAAAAATCGCATTGGAAAACGCTTAAAAACGCAAAAATAACGTTCCTAAAGCGTTTAAGCGTTTAAGCGTTTAAGCGTTTTAACGTTTGACCGATTTTTAAAAAAACTTTTTTCCTATAATAAAAACATGACAAAAATTACTTTAGAACAAGCGCTTAGACAGAAATACAAAGAAGCGCAACTTGAAATTATGAAGGAAAGAGAAGCCAAATTTAGAGAAATCAAAAAGATTGATAAACCTCCTGAAAAAGATGAACAAATATTTTTCACAAAACCAAAACGAAAACCCATGAGCGTAGCTGAAGCTGATAAATCGATTAAACTTAGAAAATATTTACAAAAATTAGCAAAACAAGAAAGGATTAACCAAGCATCTGATAAGGAGACAAAAGAAAAGGCTTATGAACCTATAACTTCACGATTAGATAAGGTAGAAAAAGCAGTGAAACAAACTGATGAAGATCTTGGTAAAAAATTAGAACTCATTCCTGCAATAAAAACATTTAACCCCTTGGCTATCAGTTCACCTAAAAAAGTTTCTTTTCAAGATGTTGATGGCAAGGCTCAAGGTATTGATAATGATACTGAAGATACATTAAATCAAAGCTTTTCAAGTGACAATGCAGATAGGGATGATGAAATGGAATTAATATTACAAAAAAGTGTTAAATTACCAAACTCTTCTGTAGGCCCTTTAGGTATTGGGTCAATTGCAGAATTATATATTCTTCATCCTGATAGGCAATTTGGAATATATCCTTTAAAAAATCATATATTTATTGGAAATAAACAGATACGGGTAAATGGCAATGATATTGAAATAGAAAAAATGAAATATTCTGGTACTGAAGGCTTATGGAAGCTCTTAACAAAACCCATAGCTTCTGATATTCCATCCAAAGATGAATACACTAATGAAGACTTTAAAGCTTATGCAAAAATCCTCATTCAAACAAATAGCATGTTTCAAAATAATAATCCCGAATCTAAACAACCAAAATCAAGTGTTAGTAAAATGGAAAGAAATCATAAAACCAATCTGGGAGTATAGATTATTAATAATTTACCCAAAAATATGATAAAAAACGGTTCTGGTATTTTCAATACTTTGTTGAACAAACTAGACGGTTTCGTACCTGAAATGCATCTCCCAGGTGGTTATCAATATTGTGGACCATTTACTAAATTGGATAAGAGATTAAATAGAGGTGATGAAGGTATAAATAGCCTTGATAAAGCTTGTAAACAACACGACATTTTTTATAGGGATCATGAAAAAACAAGTGATAGGCATCTTGCTGATAAACAACTAGAAACAGAAGCTTATAAAATTATGAAAAGTTCAACAAATATCGGTGAAAAATTGGCTGCTGCTACTGTGGTAGGTGGTATGAAAATCAAAAGACACTTTGGGATGGGTGTATACTAGGTATTATGATTGATTTTTTTATAGAATTTCGATTCTATAAAAAAAACTTTTTTTCCTATAATAAAATGATTACACATCAAATAAATTTGTCAGAAATACAAATGAAAAAAATAAGATCTGCTTATAAAAAACGTGCTCCAGTAAAAGTACGACTGACTTTTGCAGATATTAGTGGAAAAGGAAATCATAAAATCCTGTTAAATGAAACTCAGAAAAAAAAGCTAGATAAAAGTATCAAAAACAAAAAAGGGTTGGAATTGAAAATGAATTATGATCAGTTGCAAATAAATCATTCAGGGGGATTTTTACCCTTACTTTTTGCAGGAATTGGCGCTCTTGGGGCATTATTGGGTGGTGGAGCTGCAGTAGCTTCTAGCGTTATTGATTCTAAGCATAAATCTGCTGAAGAAGCAGAAATCAAACGCCATAACTTGGAAATGGAGAGATTAGCACAAAACGCAAAAAGTTTAAGTATCGGTTCTGGATTGAAGAAGAAAAAAACTATTTCAAAACCTAAAAAGAAACCTACCAAATCAAAAAACTAAATAGCTTCCAACCTCTTACCAATTTTGATATTGAAAGATTATCGAAAGAAATGAAAATTAAAAATTTCAAAGGAGTTTTCATGAAGGATGATTTACCAGAGAAAGTGAACCACACGGAATGTGGAATTATAAATCTAGAAAATTCTGATGAGGCTGGAAGCCACTGGACTGCATTTTATAAAAATAACAATTTAAAATATTATTTTGATTCGTATGGTAATGCACCACCACCAAGAGAACTTGTTCAATATTTAGGTTCAGAAAATTTATTTTATAATGAGGAACAAATCCAAAACCAATATGATCCTCCTATCTGTGGACATTTATGTTTATTAATTTTGAAAAAGCTATCAGAAGGACACGATTTTGAAAATAGCATGAGAACATTGAAGAAAAATCTTAATTTCTTTTATTAAATTTTATAGTCTTGATATTTTTATAGAATTTCGATTCTATAAAAAAACTTTTTTCCTATAATAAAATGATGTACACAAATAATGAAACACCTTCAGCCCCTGAAGAATTTAATCCAATAACTCATCCTAGATTATATCCAAAAATAATTTTTCCCGAGTTTAAAGAGAACAATTATAGAATCAATCGAATTATCAATCAATTTAAATTTTTAGAAGATGAAGAGAAAATGAGAAATGGATTGAGTAAAAAATATGGAAAACTATCCAGTACTCTTTACGGTACTGAATTTTTATTTGCCCTCTCAGAACTCGGACTGACTGGTGCTTCTATAACATTACCAATAATAATTCCATTCAGTGTTCCAATTTCTGTAGGCTTGACAACCTTATCAGTAATATTAAGGACTTCAAGCGGATTTTTCAATAAAAAAATTACTAAACACTCTGAAATTGCGCTTTTGGCAAAAGCTAAATTAAATTCGATTGAAGAAAAGTTCATAAAAGCAATTAAAGACGGTAAAATATCTGATGAAGAGTTCAATGATATTGAACAAGAAATAAAAAATTATATAAATATGAAAAGTAATATTCTAAATCAATATAATAAAAATAAGAAAGAAATTAAAAGTGCGGACCCTTTCAAACTATCACTTTTGAAACATGGGGAAGTTTTCAGAACTGGATTTTAACTTTAAAGGTAGTGTCTCGTAGACACCACCTTTACTAATTAGATTTTAAGTCAGTTTTTATAGGGATTCCCCTTTAATTATTCCACTATCTCGATATTTTTATAGAATTTCGATTCTATAAAAACTTTTTTTCCTATAATAAATAAGTATGAATGAAATTAAAGCAATTTACTCGAAATACGATTCTGAAATCACAAGTATTGAGTATCAAAACTATAGTCCTGAATCTAATTTGGAATTTAACTCTGAGAACAAAAGAACCGTTTTCAAGTTGCCTCTAAATGATGAGTTTCTTAGCAGCAATATTCAATATTACATTTCTGGAAAATACATTCCTAAAGATACCACAAAAGCATATGGAACAAATGATAGTGTAATGATGATAAACAATTTTGTAGCACATCTTTTTTCCAAAATTGAAATAAGAAAACACAATACGCTTATTGATGAAATTGATCATCCAGGTATTGCTAGTACAGTGATGGGTATAGCTTCTTCCCCAGGTCCAGCAAACTATAATGGTAAAGTAATGAGTTCAGGTTTTAAAACGAAAGCTATAGGAGGTGGAAATTTCTGTGCAAGTGGTAAATTGGGTGATTTAGGCCTTGGGTTCTTCAGTGATGTAACAATTCCAATTTACAAGGGAGGCTTTGAAATCACATTCATTAGAAATTCTGATGATAATGTGCTCTTCCGTTACAAGAAACCTTCCGATCCAGCTTCTCCTGAAGCTGTGGAGGGAAAAGTGGAAATTAAAACTTTCTACCTGCGAGTCCCGATAATTGAATATACAGGTGAATCCAAAAATAAATTAATTGCTGAACTTAGTACCGCTCCTTATTTGTTTCACTTTAAAAAAGTGCAATGTATTGAAAAGCGTGTCACTAAAAATTACTTCACTTATAATATTACCGATATTTATAGAAATTTTCAGAATCCGATCTGGGGGTTTGTTGTATTCCAAACTGACAGAAAAAATAATCAAAAGAAAGATAATTCCAAATTTGATAATTTGAGTGTAAAAAATATTAGTTTTGAAGTAGCAGGGAAAATTTTTCCTCGAGAACCTTTGAATTTAGATTGGAGTTCAGAGGAATATATCTTAGCTTACAACATGCTTACAGATTTCAAGAGAATAGTATGTCAAGATTCCTCATCCATTCCATATTATGAGCCTCAGTTCTTCAAAGAGAGCTATCCAATATTCAGTGTGAATATGACTAGACAACCACAGTCCATATCTGGACAAAAAAGTAATATAATTTTACGAGCGGATTTTGAAAATGATGCACCAGAAAACACTTTTGCTTACGTAATTTTGGTTTCAGAAGTTACTCTGAACTACACTCCGTTGAAGAATATAATTCGAGAGGAATTTTAAACTTGTTTAGGGTAGGGTGAATATATTTTTATTGAGAATTCTCAATAAAAACTACTCCGAATAACGAGACACTAAAAACTAAATAATTAGAACTGCAAGCACAATCTACCGACTGTTCGGTGAAAGTATTTGCCTAAGTGATATTTGAATTCCCATAAAAAAATCAAAGGAAATTTCAGCAAAATGTCCCAACTTAACCGCACATTCTCTGGCTTCTCAACACCTACACAGCATCCATTCCTGAACGATCTCTAACTTCGTTTATAGAAGTGGATCTTTGAATGGCACAACCATCACGACTTTCGACGGATTTTCAAATCCGTGAGTCATTCCAACTTGGCTTTTTCAGTTACGTTGGAGTTTCGGTTTTTGCTGTTTTTAAGTAGGTATAAGAGCAGAGCAGTTAAGTAAGGAGATTTTGACGATAAGGTCGACTCTCACTCCCGTCGAGGTGGGATTAGATTAATTATTAGCTTAGGGCCCATCAGCTTAATAACGCTTCTAAAAACCTCGTCGAGAGTGTATCCTCATTTATTAAGGAAAAAAAATTTCTCGGTTTGAGGCGAGCATCGATCTCACAATCTCTCTATTATGAAGCGGGAGTATTAACCACCACACCAAAAGCGCCCAGTTGAGATGATAATCACGCTCCGGTATCTTGAATAATAAATTCCGAGGACGAATGAGGTCAGTTCTCCTTCCCCTCCTTCCTTCCAGACTCGTCTCGCCTCTTGACTCGGGGGTGATGCAACGGTTCTCTGATAAGAATTCGTCGACCCAACGGTAGATTGCGTGTGCAGTACAAATAGATCGACCCATCAGAACAGCCTTGTTCAATATGTTTTAATGAAGAACCTTCATTAAAACTAACAATTTTAAACTATTATTTTTTTACAAAACTACTCTATCTTGAAACTCTCTGATGAAGTCTTCGGATAGTTTTTGTTTATATGAAATCCCATGCCAATTTACTTTGTCTTTAAATTCTCTAATGAATTCTTCGGATAGTGTTTGACTAAATGAAATCTCACACCTATCCACTTTATGTTGAAAATCTCTGATGAAGTCTTCGGATAGTTTTTGCTCTCTAGAAATCAATCTCCAATCCACTTTGTCTTGAAACTCTCTGATGAAGTCTTCTGTAAGATTTTGATGCGCAGAAATACTATACCAAGATATAATATAATCAGGCTCTTCAACAAAATCTCTAATAAACTGTTTATGTTTGATCGAATCAAAATTTAATATGAGGGTTTGTGGATTTACATATAAGAATATACATTTCTTTTTATTTGCTGGAATATTCATAGTTTTGCAAAAAATGAAATAGTTATAAGCATCTGTGATCTCGTCTCGAATCTCCATGCAAATTTCAGTTGGTAATACGATTTCGTTATCCATCTTTTATTATAGAATATATTCTTTTATTATAGAATATATTCTTTTAACATACCCCTCATCTGAATTGAATACTTAAAGATGGGTCCCCGGAAAAAAAATATTTTCTATAATAAATAAAGAAATATGGGTTTAAACGATGAAGCATTATATTTATGTGAAAAATATGGAGGTTTCTGGAAGTTTGTAAAGACACCCAAATTTCAATTTTATGATAAAAACCTTGACGCACTAGATGCTATTTTATATGAATTGAATGAGTATAGATTTTGTAAACGGTTGAACAGAGAACGCTTCTTAGGTGTCAATGGTAAACCACCACTCCATACAAAGGAGCAAGTTTTGGCATACCTTAATGAAAATAAGATTAAGGTTCCTAAAAATGCTACTGAACGTCAAATTAGAAAATTGGTTTATAATGATGTTAAAGACAAACTGAAGGATCAGTTTGAGGATCAGTTATCGCGCCCCTTCCACTGATACTTCGACGTACTGCCACCAACGATTGCTAAAAGCTCAGAATGCTGGGGAAGGAGATTTTATTTTTTAATGAGCAGTGTTCATTAAAAAATTACTTAGTTTTGTATTCCCACCCTAAAGAGTCGAATATAGCTTTACAAATTCTGTCTGTTTCATTTTTACGATCAAGAGATTTTACTGTAAGAAAATCTCCTTCGTCTAATTTATGGTTGTGTCTCAATAACAGTCTGTATAAAATAAACTTTGTATTTATAAAATTTTTTCTTTCAGAGTTTGTAAACATAGACGAATATTTTTCAGAAAATTTTTCAAAATCTTTGACTAGAATGTTTTCCAGATGACTTATGTCGTTTAATTTTTGACCAGTTAAATTTGCGTGTATAAGTACATAATCGTCATAATGTTTAGTATATCCGAGTTCTTTTAAGAAATGTATAATATGAGATTTTGTTACGTTTGCAAATTTTTTAGACCTAGATTCTCGCTCGTCTTTAATTATTCCATGAAATATCAATAAGCGCTCGAGGTCTGAATAAATAGTGGGGTTTATAAAAGTATATTGTTTTCCTTGATACTTTTGAATACATTTTTTAAAGTGACTAACACGATCATATTTGTATTTTGGTACTACGACATTATAAGAGCTATTATTAAAATAAGTCATTTGTATAACTTCTGAAAAACATACTTTGCAAATTAAAATGTCGTTTTCTATTATAAATTTCTCGTCGTTTTCACAATTTTGACAGAAATTTCTACTATTAAGTTTTTGTAATGCGTTTGTACTCATTTTTATTATAAATGTTTCTAATAGGAAAAATATTCTTTTAACATACCCCCCTAAAAGTCACTGGTTCTGATGTTTTGTGTTAAAAAAAGTTTTAACAGCAATTCAAGTCGCTAAACCGAAAAAGTCACTGGTTCTGATGTTTTGTGTTGAAAAGTTTTTACTGTTAGTTTTCACTTTAAATATTTTACTGTTAGGTGTCACTTTAAATATTTTACTGTTAGTTTTCACTTTAAATATTTTACTGTTAGTTTTCTCTCATTTGTTCCAAACGTGCCCACTTACTACTTATATATACATATAGATATATAGAGATAGATATAGATAGATATAGATAGATATAGATA
>JAUMHS010000043.1:0-13783 GCA_030762985.1 Adelphocoris suturalis
TACAAAAAATTAATAAATGAATTGCTACAAATAAAAACCAAACTACTTATTGACTCACATATGTGTAACAAAAGTTACCAAAAAGCTGAACAAAGTCCTTAAAAAAATTTATAATTAAAAAAAAAATTAAGTAAAATAAAAAAAGGAGAGAGAGAGAGAGAGAGAGAGAGAGAGAGAGAGAGAGAGAGAGAGAGAGAGAGAGAGAGAGAGAGAGAGAGAGAGAGAGAGAGAGAGAGAGAGAGAGAGAGAGAGAGAGAGAGAGAGAGAGAGAGAGAGAGAGAGAGAGAGAGAGAGAGAGAGAGAGAGAGAGAGAGAGAGAGAGAGAGAGAGAGAGAGAGAGAGAGAGAGAGAGAGAGAGAGAGAGAGAGAGAGAGAGAGAGAGAGAGAGAGAGAGAGAGAGAGAGAGAGAGAGAGAGAGAGAGAGAGAGAGAGAGAGAGAGAGAGAGAGAGAGAGAGAGAGAGAGAGAGAGAGAGAGAGAGAGAGAGAGAGAGAGAGAAACATCCAAGATATCATGCATAAAAAGCTCGCAGCTATCAATAAAATTATGTCTATAAGTAAGTACCACGAGACTTTAGGTCATAATCCAAGTCCCCCATGAACGTGGATAAGTTAGGCTTTCTGCCTAACACTTTGACATCCGAAAACCAGACTGAATGCTCATGAAACTTCACCAAACTAGAACAAGTACAAGTGATGATCATTATTATTATTGACACTTTGTCTTTAATTTGGCACATAAACGAAAAAAGCGTTAAGATTGGTTTTCTGATTATTTCCGCTTACAACCAAGTCATTGCTAGGGAAATGTTACTTCGTTGTTTTTCATCCCACAAAATTTGTTGACCATTCGTTCGAAAGCTCTCGATTTGTCCAACCATAGTATGTTAACTACTGCGAAGTGCGTGGCCAATAAGCTGAGTTATGAGCATGGTTATATGAATAACTGTTTACACACAGGTGATCATTCTCAATAATATTGATACTGTTAACATGATTGCAACCGCTTGTTAATTTCTGATGATTTCATTGAGCTGGTGTTATGATGATTTGATTCATAGCAGGTGAACCGAATATTGCGAGAACGGTTTGATTTGTGAAGCGGTGGTCAAATCATTTTAATAGGTAATTTCCTAAGACTCTTTAGGATTTACTTGACGATGCTCAGGGTCCGGATCAGATGAGTGGCTCTTAAAGCTAATTTCTATGCTTTACACTCTAGGAAGCTGTAATTTCGTATGTAGACTCATTAGGACATTTACTTGACGATGCCCAGGGTCCGGATCAGATGAGTGGCTCTTAGAGCTTGCATACGAGTCTGCAACACATACGAGTCTGCAACAAACTAAAGAGATAAAATGTCCTAATGTGTTGCAGGCTCGTATGCTAGCGTTTCTGATGATTATCGAATACAACCTTATCGACTTTGTTCGATATCTTCTGGAATTTCTTACTATCGGGCAGAAGGCCTTGACTAAAGTCGCGATTCAACATATGACATGTCTAACACACTAGGCTTCGTGCCTAAGAAAGAACAAGTTTTGTTGTTGTTTTTAGGGTCCTATAAGAGGGTCACTTCCCCTCTGCATTGTGCAGAAAATTCCCCTAATTCAACTTATAAGTTCTGGAGCCAATGCCCCTAGGGCATGGATTCCCAAACTGGGGGGTGCGCCCCCCCTGGGGGGCGTGAAGACGGGTTAGGGGGGGGCGTGAGACCACGACCATTCTTTGGGGCAACATCGAGCCAACTCCAGGCTTTGGGGCTCGTTTTTGCCCCAACTATCATATATCATCCTTGGGGCTGACAGTAGGAAAAAATTATCTCAAATACCACTGTCGGACAATATAGTGAAACGTCGTATTGATTATATGGCTGAAGATATAAAAAACCAGGTTGTCGATGGAATAAAACTATCACCATTTTTTTCCATCCAGCTATGCGAGAGTACAGACGTTGCTCAACGTTCTCAGTTAGTTGTATATGTTCGATATGTTGAAAATGAATCAATAAAAAACGAGCTACTCTTTTCAACAGAGCTGGAGACCACTACAAACGCTGGTGATGTGATGAAAGCCGTGTCTGATTTTTTTGACAATCATGGACTCTCATGGCAAAAACTAATGGGCACTGATGGCACCCCTTCAATGCTTGGTTCTCGCTCAGGCTTCGTGCAGTTAGTCAGAGAAAAAAACGCTGATGTGACGCTTTATACACCGACAAGCTTCGGGAGCCAAAACTCTTTCAAATGACCTCAATACCGTCTTAAAATTATGTGTTATAATAGTGAACTACATAAAAAACAGTGCACTAAATACCCGACTGTTTAAAATTCTTTGTGAAGATTTAGGAACTGACCACAAAACACTGCTATTTCACACAGAAGTACGCTGGCTCTCAAAAGGAAACATGTTGGCAAGACTATTTGAGCTCTGAGATGAAGTAACTTCGTTCTTGGAAAACCAGAAGCAAAATGAGCTAAGCATGAACTTCAGCAAACCTAGTTCTCAAGTAACGTTGGCATATTTGTCAGACTTCCTTGATTCATAAACAGCCTTAACTTCAAACTTCAGATGAAGACTCAAATATCATAACTCATTGTGATGACATCAAGACTTATGTTGAGAAACTACAACTTTGGAGACGAAAAGTATCAGCAAACCCCTGCAACTTTTCAAATTTACCAAAGCTAGTATCAATATCAGAAGAAACACGTTTCAAGGAGGTTTTTGAAGGATAAAACTTGTCAAAACAAGTGTCAAACCATTTGGAGACGCTCGCTGATGAATTCGGGAAATACTTTCCTAACACTGCTGACGAACATATTTACAGACTTTTAACAGATCCTTTCCATGTCAACGTTGAACATGTTCCAGAAGCCCTGCAAGAAGAATTTTTTGAAATAAAAAATTATTCTTCTGCCAAGTATGACTTCGAAAAAATGGCTACTTCATAAAAGCTACGTGTTATCAAATCGTGTTTTGTATAAATAGCAAATAAACAATTGTTTTCAGTGTAAAACTTGCATTTTTTCACATCCATTCATTAGTTATGTAAGGGGGGCGTGGGAGGCTTTCATTTTACCACAAGGGGGCACGGTACAAAAAAGTTTGGGAACCCCTGCCCTAGGGTCTGGAACAATCTGCTCAGGACCTCGTCGTCTGAGATTTAAAACCCTTTGGCTTCCTAGACGCTCGAAGAGCAGTTGAGTGGCTGTTTCTTCCTTCTCTCCACTCAATCTGCACACTAGATCACCTGTGTGCAGGCTTCAATACTGTTTCTAGATGTTTTCTGAGGCACCCATGCCCAGTCACAAAGAGTTTCATTTTCTGCCTAGAAGATTAAGGGTGGTTAACTGAAGATTAACTGTTTTCGATTTTGGGAGTTGAAAATTTGTTTTCTCCAAAATAAATATTTCCTCTCCCATCTCACGTTTTAGACCATTCTGGACAAATTTCGTTTCGTGTGGGTTTGCGGCGCACATGTGCGTATGTGAGTGGCTGTCTTTCTGCCGTGTCCAGAAATCCTTCTATCACATAAGTTTTCGTTCAATTGATATCCTGAAAGTTATTTTATTCAAGCGATTCATTGTTCCCACAGTTTTCATTCGATTTGTATGATATTTTCAGGGAATGTGCGGCTTAGCCTAAATGGTTCCCCATCAGTTCCATTGTTGACAAAACAATACTTCTCTCTATGCATGCGCAAACGTGAATTCCATCAGCATCATTTTTTCTCACGCCTTATCCCGCACGACCCCTTAAAATGTCACCAAAATCTGACAAAAAGGAGTTGTCACGAGGCACGGATTTGTGTACATACAGATTGATACAGACAAGGGACCAAATTTGTTCAGAAAGCTCTGAACACAAAATGCTAGTGGGAATTTTGGTTGACTAACATAAAGTTTTTTTGAAGTTACGTAATTTAACGATTGCTGTAATTTGCAATGATGAATGTAACAGAATATGGTGTAGGTATTAGAGTTCGTGCATCACGTACAGAGGCGTAAAAATTAGTTAAGGGTACAAGAAGTTTTGGATTGATTATTTCAAACGGCTAAATAACAATTTAACCTATGCTGAATAAGAATAGCGAGCATCTATGGGAATAACCAATTTATATTCGTTCCACAAATTAGGTAGATACTATCGTATGAAAGCACGTAGTAAGTTGGTTTCGTTAGAGAATAAGGATTTGGAGGAGACAGTATAAGTAGGCACCTATGTATGTAGTGCGTGCCTAATATAAGTAGGTACTGAAAACTAATTTTGCTATTTCGCGGCAGTTCCTACCAGCATGAAATGGAAATTAAAATATTACAGTGAGTACCTCAATATATTTTGGTTTGTTATTCTCAATAATAAACCATTGTAATTGACTAATTTGAAAAAGAAGGTAGATCGAATATCAAAAATTCTGCTAATTACACGAAGGTTTTTTAATTCTGCATGAGATAGCCCTTTTACGTAGATCAGAGATCTACAATTACGAGTATTAAACAAAGTATATGGTAATATGCAAAATATAACTGCATAAGCGTAGACGCTTACCAAGGAAAAATTAATGAAATTTAATTGAACTTCAACGCCAAACGAGTCCGTCTGTAAGTATACATCTAGATCTAGGCATATACCTAGGCATCCACCAATTGAAAATTGATGAGATAAAAAGTCACAGTCATGCAGCATGATTTTATGAGCGAATTTTTGTAAACTATCATATTGTATAATGTGAAATTACTTTGAAATTTGAGCTTTTTGAGTTTAAAGAACTTGTTAATTATTAATTGTATGGTGAAAACGTGTTTTAAATTCAAAAAGAGATATTGGATTTTTAGCCTTTTTTGGAGTTATCGATTTTTCAACAAATATTAATAAAATTTATGTACATTTTTCAGCATAATTTTGTACATAATTTTTTGAATGTTATTTTTTATGGTTAATAAACTTTAGTTGAGCAATATTCTGCTGAAAATATCAATTTATCGGTTTTTTGCTATTTTTAGTGATTTTTTCAGCACTTTTTTGAAATTTGACCAATTTAATGTGCTTAAAAAGTGCTGGCCAACAAACTCATCCTTTCATTTGGTGAGGTTGATTTTTTGGCGCCAGAACGGAATTTTTATCTCAATCCTAAGGAGAGTTATCGTCTAGAATGACACACCATTTTTTTTTTTTTTTTTTTTTTTCAAATGCTTATCCTCTCAAAGGCGGAGGGGTTACACCATTAGATTGAAAAACAAAAAAATAAATAAAAAACTGGAGAGGACGCCTAGGTTTACCTGATGCCGTCACTAGGGATGAAGGAAGTTGCAGCAGGATGAATAGGAAGAATGGGATGAAAAGAAGTGCCCCTTTAAAATGACCACCAGTTCAAGTAAAAACCCCTCAGGACGCGGGTAGTGATACCTCAGAGTACTCCCGCCGAGATGCCCAACTCGAGTACCTTCGTGGCGCATTTCCCGCACCACACCCTGCACCATAACACGGTCGCAGCCATGACCTTGATGTTATTGGTCGCCACTCTTTTAGCATGAAAATTGCTTGCTGTAGGTAATTTCTGTCATATTTATTTTAGCCCGCCAGGTCTGCTCCATGTCCGCGCTGCCATTGACAACCTGGACATCCAGGATTATGGCAGACCCATCGGGCATGATGGCAACATCATCTTGCCCCGGTCACTCGGCATGCGATAGGTATAGCCTGTCCCTTTCGACATCCCAACCGCTAGACGACAAAGCACCTGCTATCTGCTTGTCAACTGCATCATGATGTAGAATGCGGCCACCATGAGTACAAGGACATTGCTGCACCACACAATACAGGTTATCAGTTTAACCCCGACAGTCCACTGTCCCGCGACTACCCCTAGAACACCGAATTAGCGAATTACACAGTGCTCACATGTATAAATTTGTAGCTGAATTTGAATAAGCAATTTTAGTTTATGCTTGATGTAAATAAGAATCAAAGAAAGTACATTATATCAAGTTTCTGAGATCATCGATTTAGGCCTCGATACTCTATTTTTTGATGTGCTGATAACGAAGTTGAAACTTGCCAGGGTCTACATGAGACCAATAATTATATTAAAATACTAACAAAATTAAATTTTAGTAAAAATGTCGCTTTTTTTACATTGTTTTCTGAATTCTTTTACAACCAACACGTTTGGAAGTAGATATTGAAAGTAAATTATCAGTTTTACCAGAATTTACTAGTGAATTGACCAAAATAGAAAAGTTATTTCTCTTCAGAAATCCCACTTGATGAATATTATTCTTTCAATAATATGAAAAGTGTTCAAGATTCGAAAGAGGCTGAATTATATTACAACGTAATTGCTGTTTTATTTCCCTTCTTCCATGGCTTATGCCTGATCTCTCCCTCTAACCAACCCTCGTAGAAAATCGCAGACTCAAAACAGGTATGGAAAATCATGACCTATGTAGCACCATGGAGCAGCACTTATGTTTGTTTTACCTTTCTCAAGTCTCAACTCTGCATGTATGTCAACAAGGGACATACGAGCCCACAGACTGGATAATATATTCAACCAACCAAATCTCAATTCCTGATGTACCAACGACCAACCTTTTCTACTACTTTTTCACCTCAGAGCTGCTGCCGCCTACAGGACTCGCGACACAACTGCTCGTTTTCTTTGTCTTTCTCGTTCTGCGCTCTGCTGCCGTACCGTCTCCCGAATTTTACCTTTTTTATATAAAATCCTCCCGTATATTTGAATGGTTTTAATAACCAGTTCAGTTGCCGTAAAAGCAAGTCTCTCTTACCGCTGTCTCCACGATCTTCTGACTTCAGAGAACCTCGAATTCTGGTGGAACAACTTCGCCTTTTGCAGATCCGTCGAAGTCATCAAGGACCAAGACTTTTGCCTGGTGGAGAACATTCTTCGGGGAAAATTTACCGTAACACCGCCCTCGATAGTCTACTCTACATCGAAAATTCTACGAGTGGCGAATCAACTACCGTACCGTTTTAGGTACCTACCTACAGACTGGCTATCTCACGGATTTGGAAGCCTGCCTCCTGTACTTCCCTTCCTCACCTACAGTTCTTACCTACTGCATAGTGTAACGATAAAATAGAATATATTGTTGAGTATTTCCACGATCGTCCATATTTAAGTGTCAGTGTTACACTTTACCACAAACTAGTGATTTTGTCCAATACATAGGTATCGTCCCGAATCTAACTTCGTATCTTTACCGTATTACCGCATTTATTATACCTGTGACGTTCCGAACCCTGAGTATTTCCGATTTTCCTGCATATATATTTTTTGTAAACAAGCAAATTTATTTTCTTTCAATTTTAGCGGAATAAAATTCGGACCTTTTCCGTTATCGTTCAGCCAGGCCCTCGGCCTCATCTCGTGCCGTTATCGTTCAGCCAGCTTGATAAACTATATATAACTGTATATGAACGGTAATATGAATACGATATTATAACGTTTTATTTTACTTACATAATTGGATCAAATTGTGTCTAATTTTCGTTAATTTTCGATGAAGCATTCACAGATCTTCGCTGGGAGGCCAAAAGATGGCAATCTCGTCGAGAATTTCGTCAAAGGGGTCCACTTGTCGGGCTTTAACGGTCTGGCGCCACATAAATTCGCAGAGGTAGGAATCGAGGAGACTTCGGCGGGTACCCCATTGCAATTTATTTCTAGTTTTACATTTTCCCCACCAGCTCTGCAGCATCCACGTTTATTGCACTGCCACCGGTCTCTAGTTCCGAGATATAAAGCAGTCGTGTGTCCTCCTGAGCATGTAACGTTTTGAGGCAAAATCTTTTTATCTTGGAGAAACCGAACGGCACCCTCCTTCGTTTTCACGGTGTCATACAAAGACAAGAAATTCATTTTAAACGGGAACAGACGGCTACTGAAACACAACTGACCTCCGATATCGATAGGCAACATGGAAATGACCTAAAATTCGCTACAAACAAGATATGAGAGTTCATGTTTGAATATTATATCCTTGGGTTCATCCCCACTCTTGAAGTTTAGTTTTATTTTGTCACACCCCCCAAAAAAAGGGGGGGGAGGGGGGAGATTTTCCAGTGTCTTTCTCAAGATCTTAGGGGTTGGGGAGTGAGTGAAAAGGGGAACATCTACCCCCAAAAAGGAACGAATGGCAAAAACGTAGTATAACAAAAAGATAGATTGGTTTTGCGGGAATCATACCGTCGTCCGTCCGTCCCACAGAACAGAGTTTTTCTCTTTTCTGTGTTATGTGGTCCATCCGATATTTTATTTGTGCAATGAAATGCAGAGAGAAGACTTCGTTGGCTTTTATATCACGCTAGTTTATTGAGCGAAGACGAGCTCTACGATGTTTTCCTTCCAGGTTTACCTTGATGACACATCTGTAGGAACACCGGTCGATCGTTCAAGTACGTTCTTGCTCAATTCTAATAGTAGTTATATTGGTATATGTAGATATAGAGGTTGGTATATACAGATTTTAGGCATTTTGTTAAAAGACTCAGTAAAATAATACACGTTTTTATCTTGTTGTCTTAAAGAAGATAAATGATTGAAATGAAAATATTTTGTCCATTTTTCGGTAACTTTTTATCCTTTTGTCAATTACCTACCTTGAATGGACTGCTTCGAGTGAAAATGATATGAATATTAACAAATTAGGTAGGTAGTACAAGTAAATTTAACCCTAGGAGGTCACACAGGGGTACGAATGTACGATATAAGTACGAGAGAGAATTTATATCGAGCAGATCTGGCGTGCTAAAATAAATAAGTGTGACAGAAATGACCTACAGCTAGCAATTTCCAAGCTAAAAGGAGTGGCGACCAATAACATCAAGTTCATGACTGCGACCGTGTAATGGAGAGGGGTGTGGAGCGGGAAAAGCGCCATGGAGTTACTCGAGTTGGGCATCCCGGCGGGAGTACTCTGTGATGTCACCACCCGCGTCCTGAGGGGTTTTTACTTGAACTGGTGATCATTTTAGAGGAGCACTTCATTTCATCCCATTCTTCCTCTTCATCCTGCTGCAACTTCCCTCATCCCTAGAGCCGGCGTCAGGTACACCTAGGCGTGCACCTAGTGTTTTTTATTTAGTTGTTTATTTTTCAATTTAATGGTGTGCCGCCTCCGCCTTTGAAGGGAGATCTGTAAAAAAATTAAAATAAAAGTGTCATTCCAGACGATAACTCTCCTTAGGATTGAGATAAAAATTCCGTTCTTGCGCCAAAAAAATCAAGCATTCCAAACAAAAGAAAGAGTTTGTTGGCCAACAACTTTTGAGCGCATTAAGTTGGTCAATTTCCAAAAAATGTACGAAAATAATCACTAAAAATGTCTAAAAACGGCCAAAAATCGTTAAATTTTTAATTTTTAGTAGAATTTTAATCAAAACTAAATTGTCAACGATTAATTAGGACATTTAAAAATATGTGATCAAAATTGTGCAGAAAAATGTAGGTACTTGAATTGCATTAATGTTAGCTAAAAAAATCGATAAACAAAAAATTTAAAAATCCAAAATGTCTTTTGAATTGCCGAATTTTATTTAGTATGAGGTTTTTTATCATAAAATTGGTTTTTAACCATTTCGTTCAACTGAAATTGCTCAAATTCCAATACAATTTAACATATTATGATACTACAAATATTCTAAGAAAATTCACTCATACGATCATGCAGCATGACTGGAACGTTTTTCCTGCCAGCCGTCTGCTGATTTTTGAGGAGAGCTAACGGATGAACGTACGGATGGTCTCAATCGTTTAATTGAAATTTCATCTATCAATAACGAGAAAAAAGTTAGTCATGCAGCGCGATCGTAAAATTTTGGCCAATGATTGTATTATATGTATGTTTAATTGTTTTGAAATTTGAGGTTTTCTAAGTGCGAAGAAATAGTTAACTATAAATTTTATAGTACTTAAATGTTATGTGATACTTGAATTGCTACTTAAATGTAACAATTAATTGCAGTTTCAATTTTAAGTAAATAAGTTTAAGTGAATCCTAGGAACAGTCATCTACGATAACAACCTACACACTACACTGCTTCTTGTTTCATATAAGTTACTTATTGAAGTATGTTCCTCTTTATTTTTCCTTTCGCCATTTTCAGACTCTTGGCTATCCATTTACGAAAGGGCGCTATCCATTAACGAAAGGACAAAAAGTGTAAGCTAACACGATATTAAACAATGTAGATTATATCGCACTTTCTTTTGGGTTGAAACCTCCCAAGAACTTCATAGCTAAGAAGCGAATGAAAGCTTGCGGGTGGAACAATATCAGCTTTCACAAACTTGCGCCTCAGTATCTGCCTTTAATCATCTTCGTAAAACAGTTCAGAAAAAGCGGTATGGTCGAGATCTGAGGTTGGTTGTTTGAAGAAGAATCGTCTTGTGCCTCTGCGATGAAGAAATCTAGCAAAAGGAAGGAGTCAAAGGAAATTCGACACTATAGCATTGTGTACCTATACAACCGCCGAATGAGGTTGGCGACACAAAAAGAATGTGACAGCAAAAAGAGAGTCTATGTTGGGAGGTTCCGAGATACCTATTTGAGTTAAATGATGAAACCTAAGACGTCTATTGTAGGTAGATTACACAAAAAAGCAACAAGTATCCCCATCTCTTTCTTTAGGTTTTTCTTGAACAAAAAACAGACGGTAGTCTTACTACGGTTCTACAGTCAGATCATTTAATAAAGATTCATTTTACACATTATTAATTTATTATCGTTACTTAACAATATTAGTTTATAACTTAGCGTAATAAATCAGCTTTCCTCGACACTACAGATCATGAGATGTTGTGATAAAATGAGAGCATTCCAAAAAGTGACGTACGGTTTTCCTGGTATGAAAACTAAGGGAGTAACACTTCCCTTGTGACGCATTGGTTATTCGTGAAAATCAATAGAAAAACAATATTTTTGCCGTGATGTGACGGTCGGAAAATATGGTTATTTAGCAATATTAGTTAATAACATAGCGTAATAAATCAGCTTTCCTTGACACTACAGAGGCTTAGGATCATGAGATATTGTGATAAAATGAGAGCATTCCCATAAGTGGCGAACGATTTTCCTGCTATGAAAGCTAAGGGAGTTACACTTCCCTACTAACGCATTGATTGTACGTAAAACTCAATACAAAATCAATATTTTCGCCGTAACGTAGCTGCTGGTAAAAAATGGAAACGTCCTTTCAATCATTAATAAATTATAAAAACCCATTTCTTTTCCTACAACTCAGTTTCGGACATCACAATAAATCTTTTGTTCCAGCCAACAGTGTGATAGATTCTGTTATAAAATATCACGCTTTTTGACAATATCACGGATTATCAAGACATGATTCAGTTTACTGTTTCCTGAATGTAAAACCTGCGAATAGGTATAATAGATGATCTACCAGAAAATTACTTGCATAATAAAAGGCAAAAAGTGTGATGATTTGGAATTATGGGATTGGCGGCTCTAATGTCTGAAACCACGGAGTCATACGGTTAAGAAGATATTTAATTTGCGATAAAATTTAGAAATTCAAACAAAATTTCAAAAAATTCGTTATAAGAGACAGGCATGAAACTGATTTTTAAATTCTATGAAAAAATGGTTCTTTTCCGTTAATTCACTACCATTATTGTTTTGGTCTGGGATTCCGTTAATTCACTACCAATCATGTTTGTACTTAAAGTAGGTATGGTTTTGGTTTTCATTAGGTAATTGTGTTATTAAATATGTAGTAAATACCTGGAATAAAATGATTGAGGTGGAAAGTACAAAAACATGCAACATACACTCATACGTTGTATTCATAATAACACAAATGGAAAACGATCTTCACTGTCACTTAAGCTCAATAACATTTCATGGTGATTAGCACACACCCTTGGGTTGTGCAAAACACCTCGTCCTTGTAAAAACTGCACAGCGCGTTGTTTGGTATCGCACTCACTAGCAATTCGCAACATGTTCATGGCTACTGCTACCGCAACAATGACTGTCTGGACTGGCCGCCCGCCGCGCCGCGCTGCTCCTATCGCTAAGAGATAAGATAACAATTGCAGGAATCCTACACGGCTATGAAAACACAGAACACGTATTCTGATGTTTATGGAATAGTTTTGTATCGAATAGCTTATATTTCAATGGCAGTGAATTAACGGAAACCAAGAAGAATGTTTGGTAGTGAATTAACGGAAAAGAACCGAAAAAATTCATGAATTGCCAAAAATTACGTGATACGAGGCAGGAACAGAGTAAGCTGCTTTGCACAGACAGCTCTCCTGAACCATAAATTAGCCGAATCTAACTGTTTTCAGGATGCTTTCGGTTAATCTGACACTCTAAAGTAAAATTATGTCAAAAAATTAGTGATAAGAGGCAAGCATGAAGGTTGAACTTGAATCAGACCATATCCTAGATTATTGAACTTGTTTGTTTATAATATGAACGGCACTTCGTGTAAATTGCGGTAGATAATTTTTATACTATACCAACGTTTAAAAAATAATATTGTTGCCATTACTGGGCGAAATAGAAAAGAGCATGTTGAATTTTACGAATATAAAAATAATAGATTGAGAAATACATGATATAGATCACAATTTAGAAACATAGATAGTTCATTTAGGGCGTAGTCGACCATCACGACATCATGGAGGATCTATCGAATCTAGAATCTCCGAGGGAGATTCAATGAAATCCCCTCCATTTGATTTCAAGATCCGTAGAATCTAAAAATCGAATAAAAAAATCGAGAGCTTTCCAACAAATGGAGAACGATTTTGGTCCCATAAACACTAAAGAAGTTTTATTTCCCCAGCAACGGCTTGGTTGTACGTGAAAATCATAAGAAAGACAAAGCAGCTTGAAATGCTTGCATACAAGTCTGCAACACATTGGGACATTTTCATGTGTGTTTTCTTATTGTATTTATTACTAGGCAGATCTCACCCGTGCATCGCACGGCGGGGCGTACAAATCAATTAAATGGGCCATAAGAGAAACCGCCCACCCGTGGGTACTTAATTGAATTCGCGATCGTGTTGACTCATTGTTCCGACACCCGTGGGTACTTCATTGAATTCGAGCCAGGCTACATCACCTACCCCCCTGCAGACTCGTATGCAAGCTCTAAGAGCCACTCAGCTGATCCGGACCCTGGGCATCGTCACGTAAATGTGCTAAAGAGACTACATACGAAATTACAGCTTCCTAGAGTGTAAAACATAGAAATTAGCTTCAAAAGCCACTCATCTGATCCGGACCCTGGGCATCGTCAAGTCAATGTCCTAAAGAGGCTACATAAGAAATTACAGCTTCCTAGAGTGTAAAGCATAGAAATTACCTATTAAAATGATTTAACCACCGCTTCACAGATCAAACCGTTCTCGCAATATTTGGATCACCTGCTATGAATCAAATCATCGAAACACCAGCTCAATGAAATCATCAGAAATTAACAAGCGGTGGCAATCATGTTCACAATATCAATTATTGGGAATGATCACCTGAGTGTTACACAATTATTCAAATAACCTTGCTCATAACTCAGCTTGTTGGCCACGCACTTCGCAGTAGTATGGTTGGATAAATCGAGAGCTTTCGAACGAATGGTCAACGAATTTTTCGGGATGAAAAAAGACGATGTACCATTTCCCTAGCAACGACTCGGTTGTAAGCGGAAATCGTCAAAATATTTACGTTACGTTACGTGACAGTTTTTTGTGCAATGTGCCAGGGCAAAGACATGAAAATGTCA
>JAUMHS010000044.1:0-13554 GCA_030762985.1 Adelphocoris suturalis
ATTAGAGTGTATCTTATGATTATGATTTTTTAACGAATTAACAGGTATCATCAACTTACAAGTTTAACAGTATAAGGGGAAGGGTTCATGTACGGCCTGAGATCCAATACTTGGTTGCAGTCTTCCTCAGTGATTTGAACATCCTGCAACATAAATTTCTGTCAACATTGGTCTTGCAAATTACCGCGAACGAAGTGGGGTAATAGGAAACATAAATTCTTTAGTTAACGGGGACCTTTTCCTTATCTTTCGGCCAGGCAACCCGGCCGTACGCCGTTATCGTTCCCGTACCGCCACCCTTCGGTTTGATTTTTATATTGCAGAAAATCAGTGTTATGTTATCGTAATACCCAAAATTCGCCAAAACTAGTTTTAACTAGTCGAAAGAAGTGTAAGCTCGTCTACCACTACTCTTGGAGAGATTACTTAGATCAGTTATTTGCTTAGATCAGGGGTCTATTGAGTATCCGATATGTTATGCCTCTCAAATCATACAATTCGTTTATAAATTTGTAATTGAAAGTGTTATCCGAATCAAACCCTGTGTCAAAACCACAGACAGTGGCGGTTTCTCTAATCCGATGTAAATAATCATGAAATTTTTCATCCGCTTTTTGGACGCAGCTGAAAAATTGCTCATACTTCCAACCCGCACACAACAGGGTCATAACTAAATAATACATAACATCAAGTAGTTGATCCCTTAGTCAAAAAACGTCTGCCAAGTTGGGTGGGTAGTATAGCTTTCTCACACATTGTAACATGTACGTATAGGATTAGTAGAAGAACAAAGTACTAGTCAAAATGATTGATAAGTTGACTTTATAAAAAAATTAACGTTTGCGCATGCGCACAGACTACTACTACTCCAATGGCAATGAAATTTATAGGGGAACGTCCAGGAGCTAAATTGCACAATCCTTGAAAATTTCAAAAAAATCGGTTCATTTGTTCCAAAGTTTTGTCTGTGTCGATCAATTTTAGTTTTGCGCATGCGCTATAGTTATTACTTGAACAATGGCGAGATAATTCATGGGGAGTTTTCTGGAACATATACCCATTTACTCAACCTTTTTTTTAAAACGAAATCGGACTAAGATATGGTAAGAAATCGACGTTACAATAAATTAACGTTTGCGCATGCGCACAGGCTACTGTTTATGTGGCTCACAATCCTTTAAATTTCATCAAAATCGTTCCATTAGACAGGTAGTTATGCCTGTGACAGCCGATATTAGTTTCACGCATGCGCAAAGGTTTTTTATTCAACCACTCGCGATACAATTTATGGGGCATTTTTCTAAAACATATAGGTACCCTATTACCTACAGAGTTTATACACATCGGATCAACATATAATAAGAAATCGGCGTTATGAGAAGTTCAAGTTTGCGCATGCGCACAGGCTACTGTTTATTCGTCGGAATTGAAAATTATAGGGGACCATCTAGGAGATAACCCGCAAAATCCCTGAAAATTACATCGGAATCGGACTGAAACTTGGTATAGTTTTGGGCATGACAAGGATTTACCACAGACAGACATCAGACAGAGACACGGCATGTAATGGGAATGGGTTTTTTTTGAATTCCCATTACATGTAAATATATATATATATAGATATATATATATAATATACTTTATAATATATATATATATATATATATATATATATATATATATATAATATATATATATATATAATATATAATTATATATATAATATATAAATATTAATATTATACTTATATATATACTTATATATATATATACTTATATATATATATAAACATTCGAAAATCCTGAGGATTCCATGAGCCAATAC
Source organism: Adelphocoris suturalis (assembly GCA_030762985.1). Lineage (NCBI taxonomy): Eukaryota > Metazoa > Arthropoda > Insecta > Hemiptera > Miridae > Adelphocoris > Adelphocoris suturalis. The sequence goes on from JAUMHS010000044.1 coordinate 1,826, forward strand.
ATGGACCAATAAAAATAAAAGATTTGGCCCAACACTGCATAAAATCTCCCATTCCCTGGAATCCCTGGTAATCCAATTACAGGCGTGTAATGGGATTACTCCATTCCCATTACTCCATTCCAATTCCTGTAATGGTAGTCGAAATTGCAATTACTTTTTCCGATTACACGTAATGGGAATTCAAAAAAACCCATTCCCATTACATGTAATCAGAAAAAGTAATTACAATTTCGATTACCATTACAAGATTGGAATGGGAATTGCAATTACATTTATTCGAAAGGAATGGGAATTCGTAATGGGAATGTGGATTCCTTTTTTAACAACCCTGATACCTATTAGTATCATAGAGTGGGGCGACCGAAGGGCCTGGTGGGACGAGAACGGCCCAAGAAAAGGTTTAAAAAGGTCTAACTAAGTTTCAGTCTCTCTACCGAAGGTAGAGAAACTGTTTCAACAACTTGTGGGTGAAGTTGAAAAATTGGGCAAACGTAAATTGCCACCCATCGCGTAAAAATGTTTACAACAGCCACCCCTACCCAAAAGTGATAAAGTTTAGGTACTGAAAACAAACAACAAGCAAACAACCTTAGGTACTTCATTTAACAAAAACAAAGCGAGCTGCACATTCAAGAATAAATTGTTGAATGTGAAAACCTTCAATTTCATGGCTGTAAGTATTGGTAAAGTCAATTCGGTATGTTCTCCAAAATCCTTTCAACACGGCCTAAATTTTAAAATTTTCATCTGATTGTGATGCAATTTTTAGGGAATATGCTGGTTGGGTTGTACCTTAGTTCGCATTCGCTAACAGAAATTTTCTCACGTTCAGTCGAATCCACCTCAAATACATAGTTAGGGAAAGACAATGTACATAAGCATATCAATTTCATCATGATCTTACCATTAGTCCGTGTACCGAAATGACGATATATATCACTACTCATATTTGCTTAGGTAGCGGTTGACAAATTACATTGAGGAACAATGACATTGCTCAATAAGAACTAAGGGTAGCAGTTGTCAAAGTCTGATCCACTGGTTAAAGTGAGTTGTCGGTCGGGTGGCAGTTGATCGAGAACCCAAAAAGCTGAGTGAGAACTAAAGCTAATTTCTTCAAATTCAATCAATGAATCTAAATTTGAAATGGAGGCCTTCTTGGAGCATCTAGAAATGAATTATAAATTATGAAGCTCCCTAGATCAGGTAAAAGAGCTCCAGAGTTAATTTCTTTGCTATTTGATTTATGAATAGAGAATTTTACGTAGATAACATTAACACCTAATTAGATGAGAATATTGAACTAGGTAGTAAGCTGATTTATCTATGCAGCATAATATAAGGAAAACAAATGAATCATCAAGTAATAATTTACAGCGTTATTAAAATCTGTCGTTTTCCTGATAAACATGGCAGACTAGTTAGTTTACAGCAACCGCGATTTCATAAACGTATCAACCATCTATATTTCACACCGACCGACCTACGAGAGAGTTATATTTCCTAATAGAGTGTAGAAGGCCGTAGAGGAAGTCGCATTTTTTCTGAAAATGACTTTTTGATGGCGCGTGCTATCATGAAGTGAGGCGGATACAATGTGACGATCGTTCAAAGGAATAACGATACTGTCCGAAAAAAATTGAGTGAAAAAATACGTTCCTACAAGGGGAGCACAATATTCTGTTACAACGTATCTTCCGGCTGTGATCTCAGCACATCGTTTCAGCACTACACGTCTTTGTCAACAGCGTACGTTGACCAGAAACCGATTCTAGGAGGACAAAGCTTCATATCCGCAACAGATTTATGAAGTTGGTATGGAGGAATCATCTTTTGTTATACAGTGCATCCACCTTGAAGGTTTGCTGCGTCAAGAGAATTTTAATGAGGGTGAACCTTTGACATTGTCCGCACTGCACAAGTTCCTAGTTTAAAACAGCTAGATCAGTGATCACGAAGTGAGCCACATGATAGCGCATTTTCTGTTAAGGAGATCCGCGTGAAATAGACACAATAATAACTCTCCTTGATATGTAAGATGAATTTCGATCAAGGTAATAGAGCAGAGATCTTGCATTCTTCAATCCAAACTTTAGTGAACCCAAAAAAATATCCTAGTCGGGTACAAAGCTTTCTGTTTTATATATTTTCTTTTTGACATTTAAGAAGGTGTGAAGTATCGTTGTTAGAAGTTGTTATGCTTCTAAACAACTTCTTAAACATGTGGAAATTTATGATCACATTAATTATCATCGTGAAGTTGGAATTATTAAATTTGGTAGGTTACTGGCATCTGCCGAGAGTCTATAACCTCATAGAGTCAAATGTTAGTATGTTTTGAGATATATGTACCATCATACACCTTACTTACCACTCGACTACTTTAGTCCGCATTAGATTCTAGTTTGAGTGTCGAAATGGTCGACCATGGACAACCTTGTTGACATTAAACTAGAGCACATATATTGAAAGTAGTCTCATGATTTGAAAAAAAAATCTCTGAAAAAAATGTGAGTATAAGCGAGCAAATATCCAATCATAAATATCAGTGATATAGTCGTTGATAGGTAGGTATATTAAAAAGTTCGTCCGAGAGTTAAAATACCAACTCTAGAATGTCTCAATCAGCACAAAACGACTCAATTTTAGAATTTGATCAGAATTAATTTTATATCAAATGCCAACCCTACAGGTTAGCTGAAGCAAAACAATAGTAGGTAACTGATATTTAATTGAAACTTTTGTTTTCTTGGACAATTTAAATATTAAATAACGTAACGAAAAATAGGCTTTTCTGTCCTTAATTTTGGTTTACTATATTAGCAATTTTTTGTAAAAAAATTTTAAAATCAAAATTTTTGAAAAATTTCTTCACTGAAACCCGTTTTGAGGCATTCTGAAACGATTCCTGAAATTTGCGCTTCTTTGTTCGTATGTTTTTCATTGGTTCTGCTGATTTCAGTTCTTCTGAAATGTAGAACAAGCTCGAGGAAAAACACAAAAAATAAATTCGCAGAAAAAACAGCAAGAAAACTTGAAAATATAGAGAGGTCAAAGCACACACGACACGGTAGAAATACAAAGTGGGGAAGCGCCTCTCAAGATGGTGAGGCCGAGGGGACCCAGGGTGGCCAACTGAGGAGAACGAAAATTCCATTTTTATTTGAAAAATCGCACCTTCGCAGGTGTATACACGATAGCTATGTTAATAACAGTCTTCTACGAAGACCCATACACTAATAGGTGGATTACTGTTCTGAATGTTTCTTTGAAGTGTGAGGTGTATTGTTTGGTAGACCATGCTGATGGGGTAACCATTATATATATAAATTCAAAATTGAGGACAGAAAGAACTATTTTTGGTTATGTTATTTGTTACTTAATAGTATTATGCACCAATATTATGAACTATCTTCAATGTCTACCATGGGCCAGTCAGTTAATACATGTTACTATATTCCGTGTGACATGACCCCCCAGCCTTGTTGTCGATATTGAGTTGTCCTGATTTCACCATCAGGTCGGTATCTGCCTGCCTTCAATGATGGATTTCTCATCTTCCTAATACTTATTCAAAAATGTAGCAATGGGAGTCCACTTGATTTTGTCCACATGTTTACGAAATCAACAACATATCAATCGTATCAGAATTTAAAAAAAAAAAAAAAAAAACTATGCGAACTTCCCCATTTTTTAAATGTATTATGAACTTGAGAAATTCGTCAATATAGCTCCAACACCATTCCATCCTGTTTTTTGTTGAATCAACTGGTCTCTATGCCCAGCATTCATCCGCTTTTTATACACACTTGGAGATTCGCTATTTCAACTTCACAAAACTTAATGTTGAACATAAAAATTTTGCAATCAGTATTTTAACTTGTCTACTAAACACTTGCCATATTAATTATTTCCATCAAAATAGTAATTAGGTACGTTCTCATTTCACAGAATCGATTTGACACGCGGAAGTTACGTTTTTCTTTACAGCACATAATTCTCTGCCATAACTGTATTGAGTATATCATCTTTCATCAACCAAGTGGGAATAGGGTGTAGGCCTAAAATCGAATGGCCTGGAGTGGCTTCCAAAACATTTTCCACTCATCAAATAGGTAACTTTAAAAATTGCACGGTTTTGAAAACCTTTTATAGGATTCAGCATTCAAGAACAGAAAAAGAAATGCTCCCCATCCCCTTACCTGTATTATTTTACTTCCCACATTTTAAGAAACCTATTCATCAAACATCATATAATTTTCACTGTGAATGGTCAATTACATTATTATTTATTTAAATTTTCTTAAACTTAGCTCCTATTAACTATTAATGGATACCTAATACTCATTTTATCGTATTTTTTCTTATTCATCATTCTCCGAAAATATCTCCGAATGATGATCCTTATGTCAGTCCCTCTTTAAATTAATAATCAACACATGAGATTTTTCCTGAATTGTATCTGAGCCAAGTCCAACAGAGATGACAACAAATGAAAAAGTTTGCGAAAGAGCCAACAATATTGTATTCTCAAAATTAATTGATGTGAAAGGTTGTACTTTATTTTCAATTTGGTTGTTACGGTATAATATTAAACATGCACTTTAATCTGCTTTTACTACCAAACCACAAAAAGAACTGGTATTTAGTTAAACGGTAATATTGAGCAACAAATTTGTATGGTTAAATTAAATTTCATTGGATTTTTCATTTTTATTATGAATTGGTCTTAATGTGAATGACTCGGTAGGTATTTGTAATACTGTTTTTAATTTTCAAATTCGAAGACAAACATGATTGGTTCAGCGTCTGACCACCTTAAAAATTAGTTTCTATAACTAATTTGGTAGTTGATAACCATTTTTATTTAATTTACACATACAACTATACATTGGACCTTATAAAGAAATATGAACTCGAATTATGAACCTATCCCGAATTCGCGCCAGTTTTGTCAATGACTTTTTAACTTTCAGAATTGATGTCGACAAAACCAACACTAGAATTTTTTTATAAATCGTTGAAATATGAGAATAAAGAAAAAATTTTCTTCCAAGGAGGGATCCATACAATCGCTGAGAACCCTCCGTAGGAAGACAATTTGGGAAGTTCAGTTGCTGTCTTGCCTTATCAACAAAAAAGTACGATTAGTACTTTATTCATAAAATTTAAAAACTATTGTACTATGAGTAGCGATATTTAAAATACGTTTCAAAACAATGGTAGAGATACAATATTTTGTTTTCTGATTTTTTCTTAATAAAATAATTTAAAAACCCAAAAAAAAGCTAGATTTTATTTTTCGTCGCATAAAATTTAGGTTGAAAACAAAATAAACTTTTTATCTCGTTAATAATAAGAAACTATAATATATTGAATTTGCAATATGAACTGAAGGCAATATTCTTTAGCGAGTAGAGTCTTTAGGATAGAGGATTAAGGTAGTTGAATAACTAGAAATATTTATGTTTCCTATGGAAATTCGTTCACCCCTGATGCTCATTTGGGTTTAAAAAAATCAAAGGCTTGATTAAAAAATATATAAAAAAATGAAAAGTTTCAGGAAATATATTTAATTGTTAAAAAATAAAAATGAATAAAATTAAAATGTAAAAAATAAATTCAAATAATAATAATCATGTCAGTATGTTTTATTTTATTCATTAATTTTATTTATTTATTTATTTCCATATTAGATCAATCTATTTAGGAGACTGCCCTGATACACAAATCGTATAGTACACACCTTTGTCTTAATTGTCACCCCTTTTTAATCTAGGGATTCTATTTTCCCTGACATTTGATCTTGTCTCTCTGGATTAGATGTTTCCCCCTTAATTGATTTTTTCATGAGAGAAAAGTGCCGAGGAATTTTTATCGGGTTTTGGTGTAACCGCAAGACCCTGAACTCTATAGTATTTTATACGAGTATACTACGCTTCATTGATTGACAAAAATAATACACAAACAGCAGTCGCTCAGACAGAGTTGGAAATTCCTTGGCACTACCTCGTTGTTTTCAATTAATCCTTAAACCTATCGACCGAATTTCTAATTGGCAGATCAGATAGTATTTAAACTGCTCAAATAGTCGGGAGGTTGGTTTCGAAATTGTTCTCTCATTATTATTTCATCTATGTTGATTATTATTTTTATACAACGGCCGTACAATGGAAATATTCTACGCTTACTGGTGGATAATTCCACTTTCCTCAAAACATGTTTAAAAACTCAAAAAAATCACAATTACAAAAATTAAATTTTAATTAGGATCGTAAATTATATTACAATCTGGGTTTTCCATGAATTCCCGCCAATAACTAAGAGTTATTTAAAGAACAATGAAACACCACTTTGTTATGATTGTTTTTTGGACTTTCTTGATATTCATATAATTTTATTGTTACACGTAGATCCGTTGCTAGAATTATGATGCACTTGCTGACACATATATGTAAGCATATGTGTAAACACATATATGTAAACATTAATAGGCTTATGGCACAACGAATATAGTTGGTATGGAGATACCAATAATACTGCCCTTGTAACTCCACCATCTTTTCTGATTCGATTCTATTTCTTAACCTGACTTGGTTCACAACACTGCCACGAACGCAAGTAGGTATAAAAAGTAGGTTCTGGTGCAGGAGCCAACATGGGGCAGATATACTAACCGCACAACACATCAAATAAAATTGTCTGTTCATTGTATTTTATATGTGTTGTGAGGGTTAGTATATCTGCCCCGTGATTGCCCCTGCGCCAGAATCTACTTTTTATATCTACTCGTGGCCGTGGCTTTGCCCATTTTTTAGAGAGTGCCTACCTCAGATATTCTGTTGTTGTTTTGAAGATGTCGTACTCTTTATTCAGGGCACTGTCACAAGAAATTCAACTTCTCAGGCATCTGGTACATTGCCATATGTTCGGTGCTTATTGTTTTCAGTGTTCTGTGAGATAAGAGGCCAGGGCTGGGAACTGTAGGAGAAGGCTTCGGCATTCACGATTTGGATATCAGAGTGCATTTTCTCTTGGTTCAGATTCTGTTGTTGTTCTTAAGATGTCTCTTTATGCAAGACACTGTCACAAAAAATAGAACATTTCTGGCTCTGCTACACTTTCATATTATGTACGGTGCTTATTGTTTGCAGTGTTCTGTGATATAAAATACCAGAGCTGGGAACTAAAAGATGGCATCGGCGTTCACGGTTCGGGTATTAGAGTACCTAAATTCTCTCTTGGTTCCCTGTACCCTAAATCTTGGTGTCAGCAACCAATCTCGGGGTCCCATCAACATTTTCCTTCAAGATTGGCTCCAGACCGACGGATTTACATGCTAGATTGGCTATTTTTGTTCATTGGTCCCTTATTTGGTCATGCCCTCATTGAAGCAATTTGAGGCATAACAAGGATGCGTACATCCATTACAATGACTTGATAGTTCTCTCGGGTCTTTGCATATCTGAGATAAACCGTCGACGGAATTTTGATGGAGAGAGGATGTCATTCCTCGAATCCAATGAGTCTCCAAGTGGCTTTGCCCATTCCTCAGAGAGTACCTCAGATTCTGTTGTTGTTCTTGAGATGTCTCTTTATGCAAGACACTGTCACACAAAAAATAGAACCTCTCAGGGTCTCTGCTACATTTTCATATGTACGGTCCTTATTGTTTGCAGTGTTATGTGAGATGAAATACCAGGGCTGGGAACTATAGGAGAAGGCTTCGGCATTCACGATTCGGGTATCACAGTAAATTCTTTCTTGGTTCCCTGTACCCTAAATCTTGGTGTCAGCAACCAATCTCGGGGTTCCATCAATAATTTGGCTCAACTTTTTCCATCAACATGATTGGCTCCAGACCGACGGATTTACATGCTAGATTGGGTATTTTTGCTCACTGGTTTGGGGATTTGGTCATGCCCTCGCTGAAGCAATTTGAAGCACAACAATTGATTCATACGTTCTCCACATCCTTCACAATGCCTTGGTAGTTCTCTTGGCTCTTTGCCATATCTGACGGACAACCTTCCGAAATGTGATGTTGTGAAGTCATCCCACTACAGTGGTGTTAGCCACTGTGGTGAGTGATTTTCTAGCATTCTTTTAACAGCTCTCTTCCGATTTTTTGGTAACTAATACATGATTTGATCTCTCCGTTCTGTCATACCTAACAGTTGTGCTCAGCATCTTTTCGTCTTTCTTCGCATGAGTTCTTTATAGTTATTCATTTCAAAGTCCGATTATCATACATTGTCCAGCACCTTTTTTAAATAATTTATTATCCTCGTCCTGTACGTTTTTTCCCAATATTGCATTACAATCCATCAAAGATCGGAATAATCAACCAGTAAGCGTAATTTTGCACAATAATACGCGTGAAACTTATGGATCAGCACTTGTTAAGGATTGAATGTTTATGAAGAACGCCCTTTGGGTATTCTACCGTTATTTTAATGCACTTGGTGCAACATAAAATCAAGAAAAATTGACAAAATATTTATTTTTAAATCTTTAATACATAGTATGGAATGAAATTCCAAAAAAAACAAATATTTTTCTTTCAGCTTTTCCTCTTCGCTGAACTTATAAAATTATGTAGAATCTATGAAATATTCAAAAAAGAAAAAAAAAACGCATACAACCTTTTCGATAGATTCTGCTGTTTATTTTAATATAAAAACTTTTTCGAACTGTGTTACTACTCTAATTGAATGAAATTATTTTTAATGTCTTGATGTGTAAATAAATTTGTTGGGTGTCAAGAGTAGTATATTTCTTGTATGGTTGGGGCATCCTACATTTTAGTAATTAGACTCACTATGTGATAAATGTGATTTGGTTTTTGTTACCAAAAACAAACAAAAAATAAAAAAGATGTCGTGAACAAATTGGGAATAAATTAAAAATAATAATTGGAAAATACAACTTTTATAGATATATTTAATGTTGAAACTTAGTTTTTTGGAATAGGGATGTGTGATAAGAAATAGGTAGTATCCGTTTTTATGTCTATAAGATATATTGTGTAATGTTGAATGTTTTTGAGTTTACTTTTCGTGAAGAAACCAGATTTATTTTTTTTCTTTCCAATGAAACTATTTTCTGATAAACTCTGATCACCGTTCTGTTACTGTTACTGTTACCGTTCTGTAACTGTTACTGTTACTCAGATAAATTATTGAAATTCAGATGGCAACTGCCTCTGCTCAATTCTTCACGTGTTTCACAGCCACAGAAAGAGTTCGCACTTAAAAAAAAATAAAATCATGAATGAGTAGATAGTATTGAAAGACTAAGAGACAAAAATAATGATGAGTAATACCCAGGTATTTGTTAACAATGTTTTGCCGAGTATGTTATCGGAGGAGCCTGTCAAACCTAGTTTAGTTTCTACTTATACGAATCAAATTACAAAAAATTGTAGAGTACAAACTTTTTATATTTCACAATAATTGATTAATTGCTTGTATCTACTCATGACAATTTTTCTCAGTCCATTCTTCCTTCAATTGACCTCTTTCCCTAAATGTTGTACATTGTTACGCCAAAAGTTGAAATTTTTCACACAAAAAAAGAGTCAATTTGTTTGATAGATGTACTTCCAATGTCAATTGTTTCTAGCCCTTAGTTCGTTTTTGATTTCTCAAATTGATATAAATAGAACAATTTATTATATTACTGTAGGGTTTACCAATTAAAAATATGACAAGAGAAAACTTTCAATTGATGAAACATCTTGAAAATAATTTATTGTACTTTGTTCAAAATGTACGTTGTTTTTATTAGGTTTCAAACTCAAGCCAGAACCACTGTTATTTTTTATGATTGTGGTAGTATTTAGACCATCATATATAAGCAGGAAGTTAGTTGCGCTCCAACTACCCTCAAATCCTGAAAATTTTTTGAAAATTTGAAACCAACAAACTTGAAATAGCTTTTTAAAAGAGGATATACCTCAAAAAATGTACCTACGTAGAATATTTAACGAAATGTTATCTAAGTTTAATATTCGTTCCGGTTACGTGATAAGTCACCTAATCCAAATGTTTATATTTTTTAATGATAAATCTATATGTAATTCGTTGAATGTTGTTGTGGTTCTGGTTCTATTTTCAATTCTTGAATTTCCTGTTGGCGGTTTTTGTAACAAAAAAAAACGAAAAGTGAGGAATCAAGAAGTTGGTGGTGATTTAAAATTATTTTTCGTCGCTAAAACGGTGTTTTTGAAAGTACGTGAAACAAAACAACAACAAAAGTTGTTCACAAAGAACACAAACTTCAAAAAATAGGCCTACTTAATTGTATACAATGTAATAAATTTTACTTTTAGCAAAGATAGAAATAAAGCTTTATATATCATTCCAGGTAAAAGTGAAGAGGAAAGCCATTTTCATTGTTAGACGGTTCACTAGTTTATCTAATAGTTTATTGATGAGGGATGTTGCAGAGGATACTTTGCAGAGGTTTACAGTGGTGGTTCTAGACCTGAAAGAAGGAAGACCAGAATTTGAAGTAGAAATCCTATAATTTAATCGTTTAAAATATTCGGGTGTAACACCTAAATTTTTTAAAAATATTTATGGATAGATTGGGAAGATACTGCTTCATACCCCTTTGGTCTCTGCACTGTAGGTATGTCTTTTCTTATGTATTGAGGCTTTATTTTTCCTTGATCAAACTTTTTTCCAAAAAAATAACAAATATCGGATAAAAATGTCTTGAAGCAAAAAGCTGGGATTCTTAAAAAGATTTTAATGAATATTTACTTTTTTTAACGCTCTTCATGCATGATATTAGATGTTCTTTTGCATTGGCAATGGCTTCAACCTTTTTAACAACTAAAGCACATTTTAAAGTGAGCTTAAAACTTCAAAATCGCTCTTCCGCAATTATATTGGTAGAATTTAAAAAAAAAAACGAAAGCTTGGCTAGACCTTAGTTAGACCTTTTTTAAATGGTCATATCGTACTAGAACCCCCACTGAAGAACAAGATGATTAGAAAGGCTTGCAGTATTAGAAAAAACATAGGTATATATAAAAAAGAAGAGAAACATATTTTATTACAAAAACGTTCACTGCTTGAAAAGTTATAAATGGAAAATAGATGAAGAATGACTAAGGACATTATGCTACAGAAAAATAGAATTAGGGATGGTTAGGGATGGTTAGGGATTGTTAGGGATGGTTAGGGATGGTTAGGGATGGTTAGGGATGGTTAGGGATGGTTAGGGATGGTTAGGGATGGTTAGGGATGGGTAGGGAGGGATGGTTGAGGATGGTCAGGCATAGTTAGGGAGGGTTAGCAATGGTTAGAGATGGTTATGGATGGTTAGGGATGGTTAGGGATGGTTAGGGATGGTTAGGGATGGTTAGGGATGGTTAGGGATGGTTAGGGATGGTTAGGGATGGTTAGGGATGGTTAGGGATGGTTAGGGAAGGTTAGGGATGGTTAGGGATGGTTAGGGATGGTTAGGGATGGTTAGGGATGGTTAGGGATGGTTAGGGATGGTTAGGGATGGTTAGGGATTAGGGATTAGGGATTGGTTAGGGATGGTTAGGGATGGTTAGGGATGGTTAGGGATGGTTAGGGATGGTTAGGGATGGTTAGGGATGGTTAGGGATTGGTTTAGGGATTGGGATGGTTAAGGGATGGTTAGCTTTGGTTAGGGATGGTTAGGGATGGTATAGGAATGGATGGGATGGTTAGGGATGGTTAATGGATGGT
>JAUMHS010000045.1:0-13275 GCA_030762985.1 Adelphocoris suturalis
ACACTGGCGTGCCTGACGACTAGGTTTGTTTATTGGTTTTGTAGGGCCGAGTCGTCTTTTCTTCTGGATCCCCGTTCGGACCAGTCACTTATGAAGGAAGAACATTCCAACCCGGTCAAGGCAACAATGCTTACATTTTCCCTGGTGTCGCCTTGGGTGTCATCATCACGGGCATCCATCACATCACTGATGAGTTATTCCTCTTGGCTGCTCAGGTATGTCTTATAGTACTTACTACTTTTGGATATAATGTAGGTAGCGATGAATGGACAGTAGGCAATTCAGTGTTCGGAAATCGGTTAATTGGAACAGAAGTTTTAGGACACACGATAAGGCGGCTTTTGTGTTAATAAAAATTGATGCTGATATTACTGGCCCAACTCCTGCCGTTGTGTGATTTTTGAACCAAATTTCTATAGTTTGGTCCATTAGTTTCAGAAAAAAGCTTCGATTTTTTTTCCATTTTTAGAATCTAGATAAGTATTTTGAATCGTAAATCAACTTTTTTTTTTTTTTCGATTGCAAAGGTTAATTTTGGTTTATTATTTCCAATAATAAGCCTATGTGATCGTGTAGCAAAAAATTTTTGTAACCCCCCCCCCCCCCCCCCCCCCTCAAACTTTGTCACTTTACGTTTCAAGGTGCGTAGAATCCAAATTTGAAATGTCCGTTCGCCGTCCGGTGTCCGCCGTCCGGGCCATAAAAGGCCTAAGAATTGACTTAAAAAACCTGTTCTTTCGCACATAGACTCCATTTGGGGTCTAGTTGGTCCTAACGTTTAACCATCCCGATCGCTTTACTCGCATAGATGCTATGGGCCAAAAACGGGCAAAAAGTGTCTTTTTGAGGCTTTGAGTGTTAGACGCACGCCTGGCACGCTTGGCAGGGGGTCACGGTGGGTGGCGAGCGGGGGGTGGAGTGAGAGGAGGCGCCGCGCCACCATGAGGTGGGTACAGCATTCCTTCGAGGCATGAATATATGTTTTTTCTAGGTCATATTTGTGTGTTAATACCAATGCTTTGCATACGCATATTTAATAACATATCCTCTCGACTTTTCGTTCGTACTTAGATAATGATATTATTAAGGCAATAATTATTTGAGATAGGAGCTCAAATTTAGAAATGTAAACATGCGTATATAATTATAGAAGTATAGGTTGTGGCAACTCGAAATAAGACACGCCGAGGAGTCTGGACGGGCCTTATGACGTACGCAAGCCAACTAAAACTACGATCATACTCAATTGAAAAAATAATAAACCTTTGTGAAATAATTTGCAGTGATATCAAAAGATTAAGAGTAGAATGATGATAAAAATAATTTACTTTTATGTAAGTAGTAGTTTAGAGGATATGTTGAAAATCCGATGGAAACCCAAAAGCAATCATGCAGCCTGATGATATGGGAGAATTTTCGTAATTTATCGTTTGAAATTTATGTGGCTTGACTACAGTACAAATTTTCATCTCAACATCATGCTGAAAAATGTACTTAATTGAATTTCATTAATATTCGCCGAGAAATCGTTATTGATAAATAAAATTTTTAATGTACCTAGGTTATGCGTTTGAATCACATATTTAATTACCTTTGGTAATGTATTTATGTAGGAGTGGTGTACTGAAATATAATTTTGACAGGATCAGATTCCTCATCTCTGAGACCGAATTCGTCTCTACATATACCTCAGAATCGAGACTTAGAATGTTCCGTGTATATTTTCCTTTGTATATCATCATGTCCAATTGATATCCATTTTTATGCTCCACGTATGTCATAATCCACTTTGAATTTTCAGTGTGTGGCCGATCACGTAACAGAAGAGGACCTCAAGAAGGGCAGCTTGTACCCACCATTGAGTAAAATCAGAGAATGTTCTGTGGACATCGCAGTACAAATCGCAAATTACGCATACAACAAAGGTGATATTTTACTTGCATACGTGCGGCTAACCTATTTGTCGTTTTGATTGCTTACACTATCGAATATAGAAGGAAGGTTCACTCTGGCCTACTTTCCCCTCAAAAGTTATTTAACGGAGATTGGCCAAACTCCAATAAAAATAATCTCCAGGATCAAACCGGCGTCTTTCACCCACCCAAAACTCGTTTGTATAGAGTTTGAAAAACGGAGATTCCAGAACGGAGTTTAGGGAAATAAGAGTTTTTGTTCTTCCCGTAATTTTCTACCCGTTTACGCAAAAAGACGGAAATACCAACTGCGCATGCGCAAATTTATGCGTCAACGAATCTACGCGTGTATGTGAAAAAGGCCTACCTACACGTAGGCGGGAAAAATGCTTTTGTTGGAATCCCAACACGTAGTCGTCATAATCTGACGCAAAGGTGACCACAGTTTTAAGAATAGGTTAGTTATTCTTTCTCCCTCTGACTGTCGTCTAATAACGTTTCCCTTCCACAATTACCTACCTAGTCGAAAAAAGTAAAAACCTGTGATAAATATAATTGTAAATTAAATCAAATTCCGTTGATTATGTCAACAAAGTACCTACTTCGTCCGACAGCCAGATATTCTGTTCACCTACTTGGGTAAATGCAGTCGTTGATACTTTTCCGATTTTAAAGTAGCTACCTATTCTTCGTAAGCATTCGCAAGTACATTTCGTATTACAATGTTGTATCTACCAACATAAAGATTCAGACAGCGAGCAGGTTTTTGCGTAAATAATAAGTTTGTATACAAAAGCTGTTTTCAGTTCAATAAAAAATTGAGTAGGTTGGTAGTTAGAATTTGTGCTAAGTACCATCTCAGATCCTGGAAATTAACATTTGATAAAGCAGGGAAGGCACTCAAAACGAACTATTCCACGAGGCCTGATTAAGTAAACTTGATGTAGCTAGATGAAAAATTGAATAATTAGACAAAAAATTATGATGTTTCAATCGCGGCGCTCCCGGACGGTAACCCATTCAAGTACTAACCAAGCCCGATGTTGCTTAACTTCGGTGATCAGACGAGAACCGATGTTTTCAACGAAATATGCGTTGGCGAATACTATTCGCAATGTGTTGTCGAATGTGTTTTAGCCATGGACTAACTAGCCGAAAATGGAACGCGGGATGGTAACGAAATGTGTGACGGATGATTTTCACGTACAACCGAGTCGTTGCTAGGGATATGGTACTTCGTCATTTTTCATCCCACAAAATTCGTTGACCATTCGTTCGAAAGCTCTCGATTTATCCAAAAATATTTTATTTATTTTAAAATATGTTAACTACTGCAAAGTGCGTGTCCAACAAACTGAGTTATGAGCATGGTTATATAAATAATTGTTTACACACAGGTGATCATTCTCAATAATTGATATTGTGAACATGATTGCAACCGCTTGTTAATTTCTGATGATTTCATTGAGCTTGTGTTTCGATGATTTGATTCATAGCAGGTGATCTGAGTATTACGAAAACGGTTTGATTTGTGAAGCGGAGGTTAGATAATATGAATAGGTAATTTCTATACTTTACACTCTAGGAAGCTGTAATTTCGTATGTAGCCTCTTTAGGACATTTACTTGACGATGCTCAGGGTCCGGATCAGATGTGTGGCTCTTAAAGCTAATTTCTATACTTTACATTCTAGGAAGCTGTAATTTCGTATGTAGCCTCTTTAGGACATTTACTTGACGATTTCCAGGATCCGGATCAGATGAGTGGCTCTTTATTTCTATTCTTTACACTCTAGGAAGCTGTAATTTCGTATGTAGCCTCTTTAGGACATTTACTTGATAAATCGCTCTTGATTTATCACGAATTTATTTCGTATTTTTTTCGTAGTTTCATACTATAACTATATAAATTGATGTTATAAATGAATAGTAAACAATGACGCTTGTTTGGTTGTCACTTGGTTGCGCGACAACGCAAACACATTCTGTGTTTCAATAATTTCGTCCGAATTATGTAAATAGAGGTAACCGGGGGTCCAGGGGGCTTGCCCCCTGGCGAGGCGCGGAGCGCCGAGTTTTCTTAGGTCGAACCTAGTTATTCGATGCCTGTGTGGATAGCTGATAAAGCAGAGTGTAAAATGATTTCAAACTTCTTTAACTCGATCTCTAATTCAAAGAGAATCGTTGATATTGAAATACTACAGAGACTTTTGCGTGACAACAGCGTTTGGTAAGTTGTGTACATACGTGTAAAAATACATGTAGAAATACGCAAAGAGCTAGCATCTGCAGTTGCTTGCTCTAGACGCTGCTATACGCTTTAACGTGGGAAAATCGTACGGGAAGAACAAAAACTCTTTCTTGTCCAATAAAATTCACTAAAAAGTTGGACCTTTTGAAGATCAGAACAATAAAACTCGGCGCTCCGCGCCTCGCCAGGGGGCAAGCCCCCTGGACCCCGGTTACCTCTATTTACATACTTCGGACGAAATTATTGAAACACAGAATGTGTTTGCGTTGTCGCGCAACCAAGTGACAACCAAACAAGCGTCATTGTTTACTATTCATTTATAACATCAATTTATATAGTTATAGTATGAAACTACGAAAATTGCGTTGTCGCGCAACCAAGTGACAACCAAACAAGCGTCATTGTTTACTATTCATTTATAACATCAATTTATATAGTTATAGTATGAAACTACGAAAAAAATACGAAATAAATTCGTGATAAATCAAGAGCTTTCCAACGAATGGTGAACGATTTCTGTGCGATTAAAATGGCGGAAATTCCATTTCCCTACCAACGGCTCGGTTGTATGTGAAAATCATCCGTCACACATTTCGTTCCCATCCCGCGTTCCATTTTCGGCTAGTTAGTCCATGGCTAAAACACATTCTATGTTAAAACGGAAGTTAGAGAAGAAAGTTGTCCAATTCCACGAAAATAAAGTTTTTTTTAAACGTAGGCAGGTGAGGAAATCTTTAAGATCCTAAGGTGGTAATCGGATCTCGTAAGATACCCGTAGTAAGGGACCGCACTCAAAACCTCCCCTTCCTTTTCCCACGTTGGAACTCAGCCTGGAACTGTTTAACACATTACTCCAGGCCGAGTCGTTGAGAAAATTTCTTCAGTCCTCTGTATCCATGTACTCCCTCCTCCTCTGTCTCTCCCCTTCCAAGATGATCTTTTTCTGGAGGATGTCTTCAACGTAGGCAGCTACAAAATGCCATTTTTGCTCTCGTTCAATTATTTTGGCTACTAACACCTCCAGTGTCACGTCTTGAAGTGGTAATTCCAGAGCATCCTGCAGCCTTCTTTTTTCTGTAGCCCATTGCTTGCTTGCATACAAAGAAAGTGTGGAGCACATCATCGTCCGTTTCCTGACAGTATGGATATATTGGAGAGTCTACTTTTCCCATTTTTAGAGATATGCGTAAAACAGCCCATGACCAGAAAGGAACTGAGTCAGGAAAAAGTTTACTTCTCCATGTTTTCTACCTAGCCATACCTTGATCTGAGGAATCAAGCGTGCTGTCCATCTCCCTCTCTGCTCTACAGTCCACATTTCCTGACATCTTGCCATTGTATATTCTCTCTCTTCAGCGGCTAAATCAGCTCTTTCCCCTTCCTCTCTTCTATCAAAGATTCGTTTGCGTTCTGCATCCAATAGATGGATTGGGATGCTGCTTGTAAGTACGAGTATGGCTGGCTCTAACACTGTTCTGTAGGCACATGCAATTGTACAACGGTTATCATGAGACGACACTTACATGGTTACAATGTTAGATCGATTTCGACGGTTAGGTCATCATCAGTAACAAACAATAACTGAACATACGTTAGAAAGGACACAGTTTATATAGAAACAGGTGAGGGGTGATTGAATCCCGTTGGTGGAGAGAAAGGAGCATGAGGTACAACAAACAATTAAGTGTATACAAAGTGAAGGGTATTATAGCTATTCTGATAAATTGAAGGGAAAGGAATACTCAGTAACAAAGGGATGATTCCAAGCTTTACTGAAATGGATCAATCAATGGTGAAATATACTGAGGGTTATCCTCATTTGAACATTCACCAGATGTCACTTTTGATAATTTCATAGTTTTCCAGTACTTACATTCAACAAACCACCCTTTGGACAAAAATTAAGAAATTCCACAAACTATTTGCCAAATCAATACTGTAACTATGATTGGATTCCTAAGGGCCACTTTCACCAACAACTTATTAAGCGGAGATTGGCCAAACTCGATTAAATATAATCTCGAGGATCAAACCTTGGCGTCTTTCACCAACCCAAAATTCGTTTAAACCAAGATTGGAATAATCGAGTTTCCCTAACGGAGATTCCGGAATCTGTCCAATGAAAAATTGGACAATTTGAAACGACAGTTAGAAACCGCGCCATGTGTCCGAAATATCAAGACAATAAAGCGGTGAATCACAACCACGACCAATTATTACCCGCGCCGTTTTTATCTAGTTACCTAGTTACTATCTACTCGCAACTTTTCGTTGACTTCCAACAAAGAAAGTGTGACACATCATTTGACGGAAGGAGGCAAGGAGGACGGTTGATCACCTTATTTAAATGTACATAAGTTATTTTATGTGGTATAGGTAGGTAGGTACATACTGTACAAGGGATAGCAATTCAACATCGTATTATAACGTGCTATCATCATCGATTATACTTTAGGTATTTTCCTACCATCCTACATCAATTTCGTATTATAATTCATCGATTTGATGGTATAAAAGCCTTTTTCCAACCTATACCTGTTCGAAGGGAACTTCAGGTGAGTGTCGATAAGCTCGAGGACTTTCAAAACTGTCGGTTTTGGGAGCCGGAATCTCCGCCGAAATTCGACGTCGTCCAACCCGTCAAAATGTGGAATGCGCCGTCGGATCGTCCTTGGGCGTCTTTGCAGGACATCGTTCTCATCCGAGAAATCAAATTAATCCGAGCGATAAATCGCGTGAATTCATCATCAAAAACTTGAATAACAATAAACAATAAACTATATATAAACTATAATAATAAACTGTGAACCAAACTGTAGAGGTATGAGGAATCAGCTGTTGGTGCGCGGCCATTTTGCTCGATATCATTTTTATCACTAATCTGAGATTGGCAAGAGTTAACTGGCCGAGATTGGGGGATTTAACCTCAAGCCACCTCGTTAGGAGTTTAAACTAGTAAAGTGGTTTGGTGAAAAGACGATTAGCTGGAATCTCGATTATTTGTTAATCTTTTCTAACTTAAACTCGTTTATGTTGTTGGTGAAAGTGGCCTGAGATACTACTGAGATTAATACCTACTATATCAGAAATTTGCCCATGATAAAGTATACTTATTCATTGTTTCTCTTCCACAGTGACATCTTCCCTAGCCAATTTGGAGACTTTGTCCTTACTCTTTTTCCTCAAAACCTCGTCCCATATGGAATCAACGAGATCTCCCCGTATCCATTACTTGCTGCTGTTTTTAATAATTTATTGACTTTTCTTTTGATGAATCGTGATAATCTTTAGTTTGTATCGGGACAATAAATGAGCTGATGTCATGACCTCATCTTCCTAATATAACGTGCTATCTTCATCTATTATACCTTATTTTCCTATCATTCTATTTCACTTTTGTATTCAAATTCATAAATCCAAGTGTAAAAGTCATTTCAAACTTACCTGTCTGACGGGAACTCCAGGTGAGAGTCTATGAGTTCAAGGATTTTCAGAACTGTCAGTTTCGCAAGTCGGAAAGACGTTGAGCTATAATCTTCGTCAATTTCCATTTCTTTAAAAATTAAACTCGTTGGCCCCACCACCTTCCCGTCTGCTAGATGCTAGGAGCCCATTCGACCAACAGGTTTCATGAACTCAGGGAGCGGTTGCTCTTGAGTTTACCTCTGTTCAGAGCAAAAAATGCATGTACTGGATAATTCATGCACTGTGATGTGTGCTGCTAAGGACCGAATTTTGTGGACCTAAAAGGGGAATGTAGAGGGTGTCCCAGAAAAATGAGTTTTTTGAAAACGCTGTAACTTTTTTATTTTTTAATAATACAGAGAAAACTCTTATTTCATTGTGTTCATGAGGGTTTGAGGTTTAGGTGTGGAACACAATATCAGGCATATGCCCACCCCTACTTGCAGTGTGGCAGGTTGCACAGTCCTGTTGGAACCAGATATTTTCCATGTTCATGTCCATCTCAATTTCTTCCAAATGAGGCCATAAAAAATCTTGAATCTTTGTCCGGTATCGTTCTCCGTTTACTGTGACGATATTCCCCTTGGCATCTTCAAAAAAAAAAAAAAAAAAAAGTAGGGCCCTACCAATCCACCGCTCCAAAACCCACACCAAACTGTAACTCTCTGAGGATGCATTCGTTTTTTATGTGGGTTTTAATAACCAAAATTAATAACCGATCCATGGTTACACACAACACAACACTTGGATACAAAAACGAACCTTGTCACATAAAACCTCTAGACTCTGAGATTATAAAAATCGATGAAAAAAATGGTGCCAACACAATATTAACAAAATTCATTTAAAAAAAACTAATTTTTCTGCGACACCCTTTATAAGGAATTTGCTTTATGGGGTTGTAGCCACTTGATTAAATGTGATGTGGAAGTTGAGGTAGATCTGCGAGGCATGGTGTTTATTGACTAGGACTAGTTTAAACCATTTTAATCTGTGGAATAATCGTGAGCATGAATAATCGAGTTGCAGCTGTTTTAAATCATTTCAACAAATTAAATTGATTTTACTCTTCTTTTTTTTCAGGTATCGCATCAACTTACCCTGAACCCATCGATAAAGTGGCCTTCGTCAAAGCCAACATGTACGACTACTATTACGACTGCCCTCTTCCCGTTCAGTACGACTGGCCGCCAACGGACGAAAGCTATGACCACACTTCTGCAATAGAATCCGGTTTTCACTTGTCTCATTAGGATTTCTTTTTAGACAATTTTATAACGTGAAAACTTATTAATCCGGCAGATTCATCAAGTGAGAATGAAAATATCTTTTTCCCTCATCCTTCCACAAGGGAAACAAATTTCTTCTCTCTAGTCTTAATAATAATAAAAGAAACTACTTTATTAAATCGTGAGAACTATTACTATAGTGTTGACAACATGTTATTAATAGTTATTGTGCATCCAGCAGTTTTCACTCTTGACCCGAATTTGAGGAAGTATTTTTCGTTCCCCCAAGTATTAAATTTAGGTTTATTTAAATCTACTTACCAAGTATTATCGTGATCTTAATTTGTAAGTATTAATCTTGATATTTTTCAATATTTATTAATTATTGTTGACGGCTTTGAGGAAAACTAGTACAATTTTATGTTATTCGAAAATATTAACTTATGGATTTGAAGGTTCTCATCGACTTGGAAAAAAACTATTGTAATGTTAGTACCTATCATTATTTATTGTGAACAGTGTTGTTGCCTAGCAACTAAATCGTGCACTTCTTTAGTTTTTCATTCTTTGTTAACATTTATTCACTTGTGATATAGAATCGATTTGTTCATGTTTATTTAAGAGAAGTACGGTAACCCTGGGAGTACGACGAAAAGTATTGATTTCTCACAAATGTTATTAATTTTTACTTTACCGGTTCGCCAAGATTCTTTTGGTTCCTACGATTTCAGTGATGACGAAATAAATTTTTATCCCCGTATCGCCAGCAAGATGATGTTTACCTTTTGTTCTCTCGTGGTCTTTTTCTAGTGAGGAACGCTGCATTTACTATGTGTATTGTCACTAAATCATTTTAAACAAACAGTCATTGTTGTTTCCTTTCAAATCACTGTCTGATGAATTTGTTAGTAGGTACTTTTTTCATTGGAATGGTGACTCTAAAGAAGTTTCACTGTAGATATCGTACCTACTTACTAACAATTCAAATTTTCGAGATTGTATTTTTATTTTTCAAAAGAATTGGCACAGTTAAAATCGACTCAAGGCAAATCTAGGTAGGTATTCCAAAACCCAATCAACTACTGTCGAACCGTGATGACAATGTCAAGCAAGGCAGTATCCCAACTACCTCCTTATCTAGTGGGACGCTAGTCTCGTATCGCTAAGATTCGGAAAACCTATGCCGCCACTGGAATAGGAGACTCTCCTCACTGCAATGCGAGATAATTCTTCTACTAATTTGTGACTCTTTGTCCTATAACATATATTTTTAATTCACGCCTAAGACCGCTTTTTTCGACTTTGTGTCACTAAAACAACTGTCATAACTCGCTTAACCGACTCAACGTGGGACATTTATCCCTGGCGGAACCTTTTTTGGGTGCGGTTTTCATTGAAAACGCGATAAATGTCTTCGAAAAAATATATATAAAACTATTTAGATCCATAAAATGGCGATTTTGAATTTATTCGGACCATGGCACTGACCCGGTGCCCCATGTCAAGAGGGGATGACCTGAGTAAACCATGACCACTGAGAGGGGATGACCACCAAACTATACATATCATTCTGATATACATGCCTAACTAATCTTCATTTTTGCTAAGGGATTGACTGGTACACAATCTCCTCACCAATAAATTTATTTTTTCTTGGCATGCGGATAAATCCGTAGATTTACCCCTTAGATCATACAAGCCCAGTCTGATAAAAGGGAAGACTAGTGCCGCTGCGCGGCGGAGGAGGGAACCACGGGCTGGTGTACGGCTACCGTTGAGTGCATTGCAGGACGTGTGGAGAGGCCTTCCTACAGCAGGTGTCCTGCAGAGCTTGTCGAATGAATTTCCCGTCAGACCATCCTGTGGTCTCCCACCCTATCAACCTGCAAGGTCCGAGCGTGTGTGGAGCTGCTGGACGATCTTCCATGTTCTTATCACCCACCAAGACAGAAAAATAGATCACAGGGTGTACTAATTTTACATTGCTGATAAGGCGAAAAAACTGTTTTAATGTTGAAAAACATTGTTTTCAATAAAATCGAGGGCTTTCTAGAAGAAAACCTTCCATGAAAATACATGGTTGGTATCGGTTTCTACGGATTTTATTACGCTGAATCGAACTATAACTCTTGCATATCTCTCAAACCCAATAACAGAATTTTACACTTTAGCTAACTAGCTTCACCCCTAAAATTTGTCATACCACATTAACTCAAATTTGAGTTAAATATCGGAGAGGGGGTTCATAACAATCATGTGGGTGTCTACCGACCTATTCTTTGCACCCTCATTCGAAGAATATTTTAGCTTTGTTCTTAGTGCCGATTGGAAACGGTTACCAACCGTTGGCGACCAGGTTTGTGATTGGTTTAGTGTGCATGCGTGACCAACACCTAATTACAAACCGTTTGTAACCGAATCCCTGCCTTGGTGGGCTCGCGCCATCCTTTGAATAGGTAAACATTTCATAATGAATAAAGAACCTGAACCGTAAAGAGATGGCCAGCAAGACAACAGGTTGAAAAATGAAAAAATATTCATTGGGAAAAACCTTTCCAACAGGAATAAGAACCAAATGCCCTTCAATCTTTTCTTGCCTCCATCTGATGATTTTTGTGGAGAATGTAGGTGTTATCATCACGGGAAGATTGAAATATCGAAGATGTCGACCGTCGTTCTTATTTTCAATGTTAATTAGCTTTACCAATACAACTCTTCCGTTGAGATTGAGTAATACATTTTACTGTTTGATTTTGTTGCTATCCAGACGAAGATTCCCATTCTTAACAGCAAAATAAGATTTTCCATATCACACAACTAGTAGGATAACTTTCAATAATTAATAACCGTGAAAGGTAAAACGAGGTTAAATGCAAAGGTAGACTTAAGTTACACTTGGCACGTCATGGCAGATGTCGACGACAGCTTTCTCATCTCGTTCGGCTGGCTCATCTTATCATCTATCAGCTCGCTGAGCTCCCGCAACCCTCCATCTCACAGTGGAATGATTTGATTGGCTACTTCGAGTAGCGGTGTGGTGGGAGACAAACCGTCAGATCGGTCAGCAGAAATTTCTCTGACCCGTCTAACCGATCCACAACGGGTTTGGTGGTCACTGCGAACGGACCACTATGGATGCTATACAGTCATAGCATTCCTCAAATAGACACTGCGAACGCCCCAAACGCGTTTCCAACCATATCTTACAGGTTTGATGGTCACTGCGAACAAACCTTTTATTTATTTACCTCCAGTTCACTGCCATCAGGTTACTCATCTATGATCCATACATTCCAGAATAATCATGGTTCTTACTCGACCCCTAAAAGAACCACAACCCTCCACAAGCTACTTATTATTTATATTCACGAACTACATTGTGATTTCAAACCCTGGCATGTTTCTATAAAGATTATAGAAAATTTACTGTAGGTACATCCACCAAATCATTATGGATCGTTCAAATTGGAATCACACCCAGAAACAATTTACCGATTTTTCTCCTTGCTTCGTGAACCTGGAGGGTGTCTAGGCTGGATGGGATATTATTTATAATGTCATATGATAGGTACCATTCAATGAGACACGTAGAATCGCAACGTTGGGAAAAATGAAAGAAATATTAAGCATTGCTCGAGCTTCATTACCACATGAATACCTCTTCATTTGTGCGCATAGTAGCGGTGAAGGATACTGCAAGTTAGTAGGTAGTTGACAAGAAAAATTACGTTTTGTTCTCTGCCAGCTACCAAGTAAAAACGCTGCAAATTATTTCACAAAATTTCACAATTATTTGAGTTTGATCGTAGTTTAAGTTGGCTTGCGTACGTCATAAGACCCGTCCAGACTCCTCGGCGTGTCCTATTTCGAGTTGCCACAACCTATACTTCTATAATTATATACGCATGTTTATATTTCTCGATTTGAGCTCCTATCTATTCAAATAGTTATTGCCTTAATAATATCATTATCTAAGTACGTACGAAAAGGCGAGAGGATATGTTACTAGATATGCGTAGGAAAAGCATTGGTATTTACACAAAAATATGACCTAGAAAAAAAAACATATATTCATGCCTCGAAGGAACGCTGTACCTACCTCATGGTGCCGAGGTGTATTATATGGGTATAACACGTAAAAGTAATAAATAGTCATTCTCCTACACCCCTCTGCTATGCCCCTGGTCACTCCAGCCATCACAAGGTGCCGTGGCGCCTCCTCTCACTCCACTCCCCTCACCACCCACCATGACCCCCTGCCAAGCGTGCGTCTAACACTCAAAGCCTTGAAAAAGACACTTTTTCGCCCGTTTTTGGCTCATAGCATCAATGCGTGTAAAGCGATCGGGATGGTTAAACGTTAGAACCAACTAGTCCTCAAATGGAGTCTATGTGTGAAAGAACGGGTTTTTAAGTAA
>JAUMHS010000046.1:0-13053 GCA_030762985.1 Adelphocoris suturalis
AAAACACACACCCAACGCTAATACCACTCTTGGATCCATCCGTAAAAATGATTCTACAATTAGACAATTTCGAAGAAGAAAAAAAAAACCATGAGAAGCATCGTATATAATACTGATCACATTTTGTCTGGACACGAACCGAGTTATAGTGATCAGGTTGATCGGTTCTTCAAACTCTTAAATAAACTTCGGTGGTTTATTATTAGCTCTAAAGGATTATTTTTACAAGTAGAAATAGTAAAATAATAACCAACAGTACTGTTTCGACGGCCTGATGATGATATCTTTGCATCGAAAGCAAAGCCCCCCGTACTCGGCTTGCTAGTGACGATGGATTCCTCCGAAATGTACGTAAACGGTGGTCTGGGGCTGCTATAAACTTTGGTAAAGTCAAAATCGTTCTGAAGAAAAAAAATACATAAGAATATCGACTTATTGGTATTTACTAATACCATACTAAGCATAGTTTGAGTGCTTTGGGAGCTTGCTAACACATAACGGATGAAGAAATAATACTAGCGTGCATGATTTTGAGAATATTAGGCATTAAATGAGAAGATAGGAGTCAATGTAGATAGTAATCCACGCGATTGTTTGCAATATGCTCTAAGCGCCCGTAGGACCAAACGGAGATAAGTCGGGAACGTTACAACAAAGGCTGAAATGAAAATCCATGGATCAGTTAGTGTTTGTCTGCGTCAATCGTTTGTTTAACAGATTTAGCCGGCCCATCGATTAATCCTAGTTCGTTTAAGCATAAACAAATAAGCAAACACCCACTTGAGGATTTTAAAGTAGGAGAATTAGCCACTTTACAGAAAAAGAAACTGCGATGAGTCAACAAACGTTACTACCTACTTTTTATGTTCTCTCTCGCAAATTTGTTTTGGATCACCCTGAAACAAGCCCTGAATTTCAACAATCTCAAATGTATATAGCGTGTTCTTCAAATGGTAGACTGACCTGCACCATTTCCTTTTTCGCTAAGTAAAATCATATTGGTAAGTATTACTGACCCGAATTGCACTTTTCTTACACGATTCCACTAAGTACATAAAATGTAGGGTTTTTGGTGTTTTCCCAAGTTGGTGTAGCAAATATTAATAAATGAGAATGATTACGGGGTTCATCACGAAAAAATACTCCAAAATCATGTATTACATAAGGCAATTAAGTACCTTCAAAAACTCAGCATTCGCAGAGTGAGGTATTAAGGAATGAAACTGATAGGGTACCGTCTACCCCCTAGCCTGCACATTCCCTGAGAATTTCATCCAGATCTGATGAAAACTGCTTGGAAAGTAAGCTTGTTACAAGGATTTCTTATTGGAGCATGCGCAGTAGTTGTCTCGACAGATCGTGAGATCCGTGTTTAAGTGAGATTCCGAATATGACGTCAACGTTAGACAATTGAAAGGCCTCAAACAACTAGCCTATATGTAGATAAGTTATGTATTTATGTAGTTATTTCCTATTTTTAAACGAAACTTCTTCACCTCATCCCCACATATTAGTTTCGTAGATTTTGTGATTATTGTGATTTTAATACTTGATGATTGTAATATTTTGATTTGGGTTTAAGTAAATGAATTGTGCAATTAAGGTTAGTCCTGTAAAGAGTTAATTTTTGCTTCAAAACTAAACCAACTAATGGGCGGGAAGCAATTGAGTGACGGGAAGAATCGCCGATTGCACGGCGGAAGGAATTGAGTAACCGGATGGAATCACCCTACACTTTAAGGGGAAGGAATCGCCATGCTTTTTGGAGGTCGGGAAGGAATCGCCGGTCCCCGTGCGCAGTAGCTATTAATGTTGCAGTAATGTAGAAATTGATACAAGATGATCAAATTGCCATCTTCTAACTATCATACAAATTTGAGAGAGATCGGACGACTAGGGCGTGAGAAAATGACGCTTGGTAAAATTCACGTTTGCGCATGCGAAGAGCGAATTGTTGTGTCTAGAACAATGAAACTGATAGGGGACCGTCTAACCCCTTGCCCGCACATTCCCTGAAAATTCCATCCAAAGCGGATGAAAACTGTGGAAAATTAGCTTGTTACAAGACGGAAGTTAGTGAAAAACGTTGTCTATTTCCACGAAAAATAAAGAGTTACACTATTAAATCGATTTCAACGGTTAGGCCATCATCAGTAACAAACAATAACTGAAGATACATTAGAAAGGACACAGCTTTTATAGTAACAGGTGAAGGGAGATTGAATCCCATCGGTCGAGAGAAAGGAAAGGGGCAGGAGGTACAACCAATGAAGTGCAAATAAGGTTTCAACATTGTGAAGGGATAATTCCAAGCTTTATAAAAATGGACCTATTAGTGGTGAAATATATTGAGGTATATCCTCATTTCAACATTTACAGATCCAGCAAACAGCATTATCTATTTATCAACTTTGTAATTATTATTATTATTATTACGTAGTGCACGCATAAAAAACATCAATCCATCAAAAAGTTATTTATGTAATATTTTTATCATCTTAGCATTGAGATTTATCTTGCAGCGGAGGAATTTTTTATGACAGTACTCTATGCTGGCTTGTAGTTGTTATTTACTGTTATGTGTCTGTGATATGTATTAGGTTTTAGGGTATGTTGTATTGGAGTGAATGTTATTTATTTGTGTGACTGTGGGATGAGTGTGTTGTTGGTGGTGCGTGGCCTGGGTGTTCCGACCGGCCTGGGGATCAGAGGCGTTTTTTCAGGATCAGAGTGACCTTCGTCACTTGTTAGGGCTGCCTGTTCAGAAATGGGCAGGTGTCCCCGGGAGCCGCCATGGTTGGTGCGTCCGGGCCGGTCGTGCCTCCCCCCTTTTCTTCCACACTCCGCACCCTTGTCCTACTCCCCTCAGACATTTATTTACTTATTTTTTAATATGACGTTTGCTCTATCGTTTGTTATAGATGATGTTTATGGCAATAAAAAAATTATTATTATTATTATTATTATTAAAGGATGGAGAGTATGGATAACCCTTTCCTTTTTCTAGAAGCACCATGTGAGCTTTTTCCCATATACCTATTGCTGAAGATCCCTTCTCTACGGCATGAACTGTGCATTCTCAATGATAACCTTGGGCAGACTTTATTTCGGAGGTTAATTTTTCCTAATTTCTTTCAAAATTTGTTAACTCACAGGAGTATTAGTAGTTTATGCAAAAGTTAGCGAAAATTCAATGTTGAATTTAGCTCTACTATCGCCTGTGATTCTTCGAGGGAATGAATCGAACTCGATTCGTTTTTTCACTGATTCTAAAATTTGAAGATTCAATAATAGTACGCTGTTAAGTATTGGTTAGCTGTTCAGTATGTTGAATTATTATATTAGCAATTTAATTTCTTATCTACGTGATTACTCATCGATCCTGCTTTTTTTGTTTCAGGTAAGTTGATTCTGAATTCTTCATGCATATTCAACATTTGCGAGTAAGTTCCACTTTGTGGATTTTTGACAACACCGAAACCTTTTTATAAACTCATTCCAAACTCTTGAATTTCTAATTCCTACTAAATGCATGCACCTGAGAATTGCCTTTTCGGTCTCCGCGGGGGGAGGGGGGGGGGATTTCCGGTTATTACAACTCTTTTCACTGATAATTACGACGAAAAGTTTTAGAAGAAAATGGTTCGAACATGAAGACTTATTATCCGTATAGATGAATCTTCCGCATGGATGGTTCTTAATTGTTCATTTCTGTCGTAACTAACCAATACTCATTAAGTAGGTACGTTTGATCAGTTTGAATTTTCTTATTTACCCAAAGTGCTAACGAGAAATGACGCTAACGCTCTGAAATAAATTTTCAGGATCTCCTTTGAAAAACGCTGAAATCATCTAGATGGGCTAAAAACCAAAGAAGTTTGCATACAATGCAATGCAACGGGAAAAAACTATGAAAAATCATATCTTGAAGAAGGATTGAGATTAGCAGTACTCAGTCATGCAGCATGACTAATAGAGCAAAGTTTCAAAGAAAAGTTGTAAATAAAATTAAATTTGGTACATAAATTCTGATCATTGAGACCGTTCATGTCTTGAATTAAACTGAGGGGACAGCCGTGTGACGAGGTCGCAAAGGAAATTTTAGAGCACGCAGCCGAACCCGAAAATTTGGGAACTTATGGGAATTGTGTTCCTAAAAATCTATTTTTCTCACTTTTTATGAATCTTAGAGATCTGGGAATGGTCGCAATCGATTCATCACTGAAAAATACTTCGTCTGTGGCACCCCACATGCCGTTTTGTCAAAAAACCGATTTTTTTAGCATTTTTTGGGCTATTCAATTGTGAATTTGAGCCTGAAATCCTGGAGCAATCGGACTTGCCAATGAAACTGACCTGTCTTTCGCCAAGACGGATTTTTCTGCGTTGGAACGGATTTTTTATGCCGTTACTAAAGGGAGTTATCGTCTGGAAATACACCTTATAATTGTATATATAGGTATATATATAGGTATATATATATATATATATATATATATATATATACGACGTTAAAATCTAGGATTGAGTTCTTTGATGTACCTATGAAACGGAAAGCTAGAAAGCTCATTTTATCTTTGAAAATTTGCTAAAAATTCCAGACCTGCAGCATGATCATATGAGCTAACTATCGTATATAATCGTACTGCATCATGTCAAATTTTTTAAAAACTCAGGAATTTGAGTGAAGAGAAATTGTTTGCAACCATTTTTATGGCCAAACTCGTTCTGAATAATATTCTGTGATTCAAAAACGATTTTGGGTTTTTAGCTTGTTTCCAGTTTTTTATCTATTTTTCTGTAAATATTAATGAATTTGTTGTTTAAAATAACCTCTTTAATTAATAACTCATTAACCACCTTGGGGTTGGTGCCTCATCAAGTGTAATTTTAATTTTATTGCATGTGATATCGGGATTTCTGGACCATCATCGGCTGTCATGACTCATTTATGAGCCCGGTTTCCTAAATTTTAGAATCACGACGCCATACGGCCATAGTTATAAACTTAAATTCATTGTTGCTTTCAGAATCTATTTACGTTAGAATTTGGAGGGTAGGGGTGTAACGATTTGGTCTTCAGTCAAAAACAAAGGTGTATTTTTTAAAATGACACAAAACTATTTTTTCAGTTTTGATTCGAATAGTTGCATGTGTGTATCTGAAAAAAAAGTTTCAACTTCACCATAAATCTATTAGCTTTATTTTGTAGCTTAGTTTTTTCGGTCACATTTTAGTATGTGTAGATAGTACTTGGGAAACTTACAGGGGTGAGGGACAACACTGGGCGCGAGCTTGAATAATAACAAGGCAGTGGCGATTAGGAAGCTGTTTCCAGACTTGGGCCCTAATTGGACGAAACCTGAGTGAAATGTCAACCAATTCAATAATCCTCGCCTCGCTGATCGACGAAGCTGGGGATAACCCTTGGACGGAGATTAGTGGGCTCTGAACGATGCGCGCCATTAGACCAACTCTAGAACAGGAGTCACGGCTTTCTTCTTCTAATTTTGACAAAGACTAATTCGAAATATCAAAAACCTTTTCCTCTTTATTTCTGTGAAATTTCTTTAACTTTAATTAGTATATAGTGCAGTAGCACAGTGTCCACAATCAAGTGCATATATATATATATATATATTTATCTATTTATTTATTTATTTATTTATTTATTTATACATATATAAAAGCGTTAAAATCCTGGAATCATTTCAGAATGCCTCAAAACAGATTTCGATGAAGAAAATTTTTGAAAATTTTTATTTTAAAATTTTTGGAGCCATTGCAATAGTTTTATTTTCTAGAAAATTCGTTAAAACGGTGTCCTACTTGGAAACGCAAAAACGCTTCGTAGTTTAGCTAGTTAACCTGTTCTGTTCTCATCACCTGTGTTTTCAACATCATTTTTTCAATTTGATTTTGCATTCACGCCGTCGATCAACGAGTTTGAGCTGCTGACCAGCTCAACGGCTCTTTCGTATTATTTAGCTGTAAATAATAAAAAAAGGAGACCGGCCGAGGAAATACTTGAAAGCCGGAGCGAGTTCGTCGAATTTCATCACTAGAAGATGATTTCATCATTAAAAGAGTTTCTGAATATTTTGTGTGATAATCTTCCATAATGAGGTTTTATCATACATGTAAAAAAGACCCTCTCAATTATCACTAATATCAGTGATTAATTTAGGTCAGTGATAATTTAAAGGTCTTTTTTGTATGCTAAAACCTACTTATACTCGAAATTGAGGAAGAGTGAATAACACTTTAAATCATATGCAAGAATGACAGGAAAAACCTTCGATTACATCGTGAACCAAATTAAGCAAGAATTTTACCATTTATATTCAACAAGAAATTTAATTCGTTACAATGATTTGAAAAAAAGATGACAACAAATACTCGTACGAGTATTGATAGAATCCAAAAGTTTATTTGTATGGCGGAATAATAGGAACTACAAGAATGATTTCCAGACAAATTTCTCAAATTTCAAAACAATCAAACATAAATATACTCTGAACAATTGATAAAATTTACTCACATGAGCATGACTCAAACCTTCGTATTTTGTTTTTACCATTTTCTAGAAACACTAGACAATATACTTTAATTTTCTTCGAAACTGGGCATCTCCCGATAAAGGTGTATAATAAATGTAAAACTAGCCGTTTCTATATCAGCTAACTCCATTATAACAGAAGAAGACGTGCGGAAAAAGTACTGAAACAAGTTCAAAATGTCGAAGAGGTTAGAAAAACACGAAAACGCGTTTGACGCGCGGCGAATGCGATGAAAATCAAACTTGTTTGAAAATCAAACTGAAGCGTTCAATGCCGTCGCGTCGCCGCGCGGGCAGGGTCACGTGACGATTTCCACAAATTTCATTGGCTTGATTCTGAGTCAACTGCGATTACATTCGTATTCGTGTAATCGTATTCGTCTGTCGGCGATTACACGAATACAACCCATAATAAAACGCATCACGGTCATCAATTTCAATAGGGCGTCCCTCCTATACTATGTGAAGCCTTGCTAATATTACCCAGCCTCAGAAGGACACCCTATTGAAATAGAGTTGAGACAAATATGCTGGGCTCCAATCGCTGAATTCGCTTTAACGACGTCCCTCTATTCCCCTCTAGGGACACCCTATTGAAATTGATAACCGTGACGCATTTTTATGGGTTGTGTTTGTGTAATCGCCGACAGACGAATACGATTACACGAATACGAATATAATCTCAGTTGACTCAGAACCAACGAATAATTATCGCGATTACTATCGTATTCGTATTCGATGACAAGATTATGCCTAACGCTGGGTAGAAGGTGTGAGGTACAAATGTCTGACGATTTTAATACAAATTAACGTTTGATGAAGTTTTAATTTAAAATGCCAAGGAAATGGCACATGAGCTTCCTCGTGACCCTCACAGTACGTCACTATTAAATTCCAGAAAACTAGAAACGACCGGTTCTGGCATCAGGGAATTAATAAGGTGGGAAATTGGAAGCTGAATGGTACATATAATAAATGAAATTAATAAGGAAAATTTTGATTTCAATATGGGACCATCCAGGATGTAGTCCGCATGTTCCTCATATCTAAGCTGTGACCGTAACAAAAACATCACTTTCGCGCATGCGCGTAGCGTACCGCTGCTGATGGTCGCGAAGAATGTGATACGGGACCTCAAGAAACCTTGCCCGCATCATCCCTGAAAATCTGACCGAAATCCGTTCACAATTGCCTGAGTTATGACCGAAACAAGAAAATTTCGTTAGCGCCTGCGCAGAGGCTACCGTTGATTTGATCATGACGGAACTGATAGGGAACCATGTAGAGCTATACCCGCACGATCCCTGAAATTTTGAAGAAAATCGCATCAAAATTATGGAAATTACGGCTGTTGCAAGGATCGTAACAAGAATATTTCGTTCACGCATGCACAGAGCGTACTGCTAATGCAATTATGATGATTGTCTTATGGGACCTCAAGGGACCTTACCCACATCATCCCTGAAAATCTGATAAGGTCGTCATTAGGCACTTCAGGGGTTGATTATAGAGCTCATTCCTGATTGAAAGTTCCTCTTTGAGATTTTTTAAGCGCTCAGTTTTACACTTCGACTCACAAATTTAAGTTCATTTTGTGCGACAGATTTTATGTGTTTTTAGGGGTGAAACTAGTAAGCTATATTGTAAAACTCGGTTATTACAGGGTTGGGGAGATATGCGAATATAATCTCAAGTGTTAACATTCGATTCAGCGTAAAAAAAAAATACGTAGAAACCGCATTTTCATACAAGATCATTTTTCAAAATAACCCTCGATTTCAGTGAAGAAACGATGTTTCTCAACATTAAAACATATCTTCCCTCTCCTAATCAGGAAAGTAAAAGTGAAATTGACTTCACCGTTGAAAAGGTGAGATTTTGGCACAAATTTTACCTTTCTTGTGTCTTGAAAAAATATTGATTCTCATAGTTCAATTCCCGATTGAAAAACTCAAGGTTTCCCAAATTAGGTAAAATTTGCTCTTCAGAGGGCTGTTTCATGTCTCAAACATTAATTCTGAAGGAAGCTCAGGCATCTATCCAATAGATGTATGTATGTATATATGTATGTACTCCGTGGTATCTCCACCCGCGTCCTGAGGGGTTCTTACTTGAACTGGTGGTCATTCTATAGGGGCACTTCCTTTCATCCCATTCTTCCTCCTCGGCCTGCAACTTCCCTTTTCCCTAGAGCTGGCGTCGGGTAAACCTGGTCGTCCTCCCCACTTTTTAATTTTATTTGTTTATTTCTCAATTTAATGGTGTTCCCCCTCCGCCTTTTGAGGGGGGTTTGTAAAAAAAAAAAAAAAAAATGTTATCCCTGTATAACTAATAACGATTCGAATGCAAATGACTTTATATCACTCGTAATATAAAGCCTCATCATCGATTGGCTGTGGAAATACGATTCTTTCATATGACGTCGGTATGTTATTTTATTTTATGTCAAGATTTGATGATGTTATGATAGGATACTGTTAAGATTTCAACTGCCTTCAATACTGACCACATTGGACATCGAAATCTATAAATATTTGCCTACATTTGTCTTTAAATCTACAAGATTAGTTTAATAATAATAAAGTATCTCTACACGATCAATAGCGACTGAAATGACGAAGATTTCTTCAAAAATTCGCTCTTGGGGTCATGCTGCATGACTGGTCTTCTTTATGTGTATAAACGGCGGGATTTGGGGAGGAAAGAAGATGACAAGGTCAAAAGTCCGGTTGGAGAAGTGGGTGGTTTACCGTTGAATCCATCCACTTAGCTACCCGTAGAGGTGGAGAAGACATCCAGACGACAGACGTAAAGGACCAAAAATCATTAAGTTCTTGTACCTTAACAAGAGCCTGCCCCTGCTCTCATCAAGGGCCTCGCCTGATGGAACACGGGACTCCAAGCAAAGCTTTTGCCTAATGGAGGAGCTGGGGTGGCTCTCATTCGATTTGAAGGCGTTTTCCTCCTTTTTTAATGGAAACCTTTAACTTCGCAAAAACGCCCTGCAATCCTTCGTTGAGTACTTTTTTTTCCTCAGTTTTCCCTGACATTGAGTACGCTGAGCCATGAGAAATTACTTGTTCGTTTACTTTACTCAATAACCAAGAGACGGTTTATTGCGCTGTAATTCGTTCCAGCTGAGTTTTTCCTTAATTCTTTCTTGAGATGAATATACGTTATTTCGTAAGCCTTCGGGGTAGTTCATTATTCGGCGAAACGGTAAAAAACGCGTTCCTTAGAATTTTTCATCACAGTGTATTTCAAGATAACTTTTCATAAGCATTAAAAACTAAGAATTTAAAAACTACCTACTGAAAATGACCGTTTCCTCTACATACAGTTTTTATTCATCACTTTTTTATTTAAAAGAAGGCATTAAAAATGTATTTGTCTCAAAAATGAAAGTCAAAACTCAAAAAAATCTCAATATAGTCCAGCACCTGAGAGGGCTTTTGTATGCAAAAATAGCGCACCGCAGTTTCTCTTCTGATTCGTGTTTAGGAGGTCCTAGGAGGTAGGAAAGTGGATGATGCCGACGTCGGGGAGGGCAGTTAAGGTGGGGAGGGGGTAGGGATGCTAATATCCCTAGTGCGCCTAGTTTATCGTCCTTATGTCGGCGACTATAGGGTTTAGAGAAACGCAGTTGGTCTCAAATTTTTCATTTTTGAAATCTATACAATTCTTGTCACATACAATGTTATTACGAATTAAATATTCCTCACAGAATTTGCCTCCTAAGTTGAAAAACGTAGATATCTTGGTCTAAAAACAGGCCTCAAAGCGTGATACTTACTATAAACCTCATTAACTTATCTGTAGTGTCATAAATGATGTAGTACGATCCGAAAGCGTTTCCAGCAACAGAAGTCGAAAAAAAGTTCGTCCCCCAAAATAAAAATGTCCACTTGCTTTTTGTGTTTTTCGGTAGGTAGTTGGGGAAATGCTCTAGAAAAATCCCCTATAAATTATATCGCGACTGGTGAAGTAATAACCATTGCGCATGCACGAAACTAAAATCGATTGGCACGTGAAACTCCGAGTGTAATGGAACGATTATGATGGCATTTTCGGGGATTGTGCGGTTCAGCTCCTAGACGGTCCCTATCAATTTCAACGCTGTTGGATTAATAGTAGTCTTCGCGCATGCGCAAAAGCTAATTTATTGTAACGTCGATTTTTTTAATCATCTATTAGTCTTATTTCGTTCAAACTTTTGGGTCCAGAATGATGCCCTTGGTATTTTGCCGCATTTGCTTGAATAATAGGTCACTATTGCGCATTTGCAAAACCAATATTAGATGACGATCCGAGGATAATGAATCGATTTTGATAAATTGTTTAATTATTGTGTGCTGTAATCTGTAGACGATTCCCGCACATGCAAACATGATTTATAGCATTCATTTGGATTCTAGCATGTATCCACATATATTAGATACTGTTATATTCTGCATTCAATCATTTCAACTCGTACTTAGTTCTGTAACAATATTTAACAATATGTGAGGAAGCTATACTAATCACCCAACTTGGTAGGCGTTTTTACTCTTTATATATTATAATTTTAATAATTTAATATTATATATATTAAATTATATATATATTATGTATATATATATATATATATATATATATAAAATATTATTACATATTATATTATAATTTTAATAATTATATTATTATATTATTATTTTTATTAATTTTAATTTAATTATTTATATATTATAATAATATAAAAATATTATTTCGAGGGTTTTGGTGAAAAAGTACCCCCTAAGAAAATAAGAGTTTGGTCCCGGTTTCTAGGTATTTCTTCACGTTGAATCAAATGGTAACACTCGCAGGTCTCTCCAATTTCATTGTAACCGACTTTTTTACACTTTATCTAACAAGTATTACCCATGAAAAACACATAAAATTGAGCGTAACAAATGAACTATAACTAGTTAATTAAAGTATAAAACTCGGTTGTAACGGAGTTGGAGAGATCTGCGAGTGTTACTATTCGATTCAGCGTGAAAAAATACGTCGAAACCGACACCGAACTAGTATATTTTCTTAGGGGGTAATTTTCAACTAAAGCTCTCGATTTCATAGGAAAAATCACGTTTTTCAACATACAACATACATTCAACGTTCAACGTACAAACATACTTTTCTCCACCGAATAACAAAGTAAAATAAAAATTGTTTAAACTTTTCTTGAGCTGGGATTTTGACCCACTTTTTAAGCTTACCTGTAAAATTCACGTGTCTAATTACTGGGCCTACGAGTGTTGAAAAAACCAAAGGTTCTCAAAAATTTACCTATCTCACTTTTTAGACTGAGTTATCCACCGTTCAATCCGAGCGAAAAATTTTGATTTGGCATTAGCGAGATAGGAAATTTATTGTTCTTTTCAACTGTCTCCTCAGATTTGATTTTATTCACCCAATTGAGGGAGTTATGGCCGCTTTAGAGTCATATGGTCGAAAACACAAGAACAAAAACTTTAAAACGGCAAAAACTTAGTTTTTTAGCGGAGTAAACAAAAATACTAAGAGACACTTTTGATCTGAAATTAGTTGTAGAATCGAACCCTGGCCAGTGGTGCGACCTTAATGCGTACACCCTGTATACATATATATGTGTATATTATAAAAGAAACCATTTGTTTGTTTGTTTGTCTGCTCTAAATGTCTGAACGGTTGCACCCATTCTCATGCCGATGGGCGCAAATAGACGAGCAAGGTCCGAAATAGAACTTATGCAATATAACAATCCTCTAGGTTACTCCTTCATCGAGAACTCGGCTTTCCTTATCGACATCGAAAAATCGGACTTGTGTCGAACGTTTCCCGTCAAATGTGGATGGGGAGTTCTCGCGTAAAGAACTTTCGATAACAAATTCAACGATACCACAAAATTTTGGTTGTTTGAGCTGAGCAGTTTTTATTCGTAAAGATAAATCTTCAAAAATTGATAGGTATTGAAAATGCCTTATTAACTGCTGCAATGTTGGCCGGGAAGAGTTTTAACGTAGGACTAAGGTAATATTGGGGGACGATTTGTTGAAAAATTAAATAGTTAAAACATTATTACTGAAATATTAATTGGAGCCTTACTGGAAATGCTGGGTAAAAATGGCAAGGAAAGAAGCCACCCGATTCTTATCAGACCTACGATACTGAATTTTGAAACAGAGCATACTGAGGCTGCTGGGTGATAATGACAAAGTTCGGGGCAACCCTAATCAGGTGTGTATGCCTAGATGCTAGTTTATCTTCCATTACAACTTACGATTCATTACTTAAAAATCCATCAAATCTTCCATCTGATCAGCTGAGTGAGTTCTGAGACTAATTTCTTTCCTATTGAACCTCTGATCAGCTGAGTGAGTTCTGAGACTAATTTCTTTCCTATTGAACCTGGGATACTGAAATTTGAAATGGAGCCATTATGAGACTGTGAGTTACAATGACATTGTACTGAGGACCCCAGATCTAGAGTGAGC
>JAUMHS010000047.1:0-10346 GCA_030762985.1 Adelphocoris suturalis
TCAGAACTGCCCTGAAGTAGTATGGATATTCAAAATCAAAACTTTGCCCCATTGATACGAGCTGTGATATCTGGATAGAGGAAAATTCTTAACGGATTCACATTTGGAACGCAACCCTTATGAAGGAACCGAATTTAAATTTTCGAAATTTCAATTTTAAATTTCATTAAAATTCAACATTTTGCCCCTTTGCCACAGGCTTGGAGATGCGAATATGACATGGGTGTTTAACGGTGATACATTCCTTGAGGGATAGTCTAGGAGGGAACTGAGCCGGATTTTCGAAATTCGAATTTTCATGAAAATTTTGAAATTTGCCCCTTTGTTGATTGAAGACATGAAAAACGTTTTTTCTATAAAGGTTAATAGACATAAACTAAAATCATATGAATTAAAAGGGACCAATCACGATTTTCTCGATCTGGAAAATAAGAAAATGGCGGGTAAATGCCGAGGGATAACGCAAAAACAACACAATTTTCAACTTTGCCCAGTGAATACGTATATTATAGAAGGCCGTATTTTGTAAAATGTTTATGGATTCTGTTTCAGCAGAATGTCCTCTAGGAGGGACCTTTGCTCGTTTTTCGAAATTTCAAAAATGGCGGCTACTAAAAATCAAAATGTGTACCGCCGGCATAATGTAAAAATTTGACAATTTCGACTTTGCCCCGAGAATACGATAAGAAGAGATGACATTTTTATAAATATTGATGTCTCTTTAGATTGTTGAACTGAATAGCTAGGAGGGACCTTTGATGGATTTTCGAAATTTGCAAAATTCACGAAATCACAAGTCCCAATGTTATGAAAACCATGGATTTTCAAATTTGCCCCTTTGCCACGGGTTGAGAGATGAGAATATGACATAGGTTCACGGTGATACATTCCTTGAGGGATAGTCTAGGAGGGACCTGAGCCGGATTTTCGAAATTTGAATTTTCATGAAAATTTTGAAATTTGCCCTGTTGTTGATTGAAGACATGAAAAACGTTTTTTCTATAAAGGTTAATAAACATAAACTAAAATCACATGAATTAAAAGGGACCAATCACGATTTTCTCGATTAGGGAAAAAGAAAATGGCGGGTAAATGCCGAGGGATAACGCAAAAACAACACAATTTTCAACTTTGCCCAGTGAATACGTATATATAGAAGGCCGTATTTTGTAAATACTTTATGGAGTCTGTTTCAGCAGAATGTCCTCTAGGAGGGACCTTTGCTCGTTTTTCGAAAATTTAAAAATAGCGGCTACTAAAAATCAAAATGTGTACCGCCGGCATAATGAAAAAATTTGACAATTTCGACTTGAGAATATGACATGGGTTTTAACGGTGATACAGTCCTTGAGGGATAGTCTAGGAGGGACCTGGGCGGATTTTTGAAATTCGAAATTTGAATTTTCATGAAAATTTGAAATTTGCCCTGTTGTTGATTGAAGACATGAAAAACGTTTTTTCTATAAAGGTTAATAGACATAAACTAAAATCATATGAATTAAAAGGGACCAATTACGATTTTCTCGATCAGGAAAAAAGAAAATGGCGGATAAATGCCGAGGGATAACGCAAAAACAACACAATTTTCAACTTTGCACAGTGAATACGTATATATAGAAGGCCGTATTTTGTAAATACTTTATGGAGTCTGTTTCAGCAGAATGTCCTCTAGGAGGGACCTTTGCTCGTTTTTCGAAATTTCGAAAATGGCGGCTACTAAAAATAAAAATGTGTACCGCACGCATAATAAAAAAATTTGACAATTTCGACTTTGCCCCGAGAATACGATAGTAAGGGATGACATTTTTATATTTGAAATTTGCCCTGTTGTTGATGGAAGACATGAAAAACGTTTTTTCCATAAAGGTTAATAGACATAAACTAAAATCATATGAATTAAAAGGGACCAATCACGATTTTCTCGATCAGGAAAAAAGAAAATGGCGGGTAAATGCCGAGGGATAACGCAAAAACAACACAATTTTCAACTTTGCCCAGTGAATACGTATATATAGAAGGCCGTATTTTGTAAAATGTTTATGGATTCTGTTTCAGCAGAATGTGAACTAAATAGCTAGGAGGGACCTTTGATGGATTTTCGAAATTCGCAAAATTCAGGAAATCACAAGTCCCAATGTTATGAAAACCATGGATTTTCAACTTTGCCCCTTTGCCACGGGTTAAGAGATGAGAATATGACATGGGTTTTAACGGTGATACATTCCTTGAGGGATAGTCTAGGAGGGACCTGAGCCGGATTTTCGAAATTCGAATTTTCATGAAAATTTTGAAATTTGCCCTGTTGTTGATTGAAGACATGAAAAACGTTTTTTCTATAGAGGTTAATAAACATAAACTAAAACCATATGAATTAAACGGGGCCAATCACGATTTTCTCGATTAGGGAAAAAGAAAATGGCGGGTAAATGCCGAAGGATAACGCAAAAACAACACAATTTTCAAATTTGCCCAGTGAATACGTATATATAGAAGGCCGTATTTTGTAAAGACCTGAGCAAGATTTTCGAAATTCGAAATTTGAATTTTCATGAAAATTTTGAAATTTGCCCTGTTGTTGATTGAAGACATGAAAAACGTTTTTTCTATAAAGGTTAATAGACATAAACTAAAATCATATGAATTAAAAGGGAAGAATCACGATTTTCTCGATCAGGAAAAAAGAAAATGGCGGATAAATGCCGAGGGATAACGCAAAAAACAACACAATTTTTCAACTTTGCCCAGTGAATACGTATATATAGAAGGCCGTATTTTGTAAAATGTTTATGGATTCTGTTTCAGCAGAATGTCCTCTAGGAGGGACCTTTGCTCGTTTTTCAAAATTTTTAAAATGGCGGCTACTAAAAACCAAAATGTGTACCGCCGGCATAATGTAAAAATTTGACAATTTCGACTTTGCCCGAGAATACGATGGTTAGGAGGGACCTTTGATGGATTTTCGAAATTCGCAAAATTCACGAAATCACAAGTCCCAATGTTATGAAAACCATGGATTTTCGACTTTGCCCAGTTGCCACGGGTTAAGAGATGAGAATATGACATGGGTTTTAACGGTGATACATTCCTTGAAGGATAGTCTAGGAGGGGACTTAGCCGGATTTTCGATATTCAAAATTTGAATTTTCATTAAAATTTTGAAATTTGCCCTGTTGTTGATTGAAGACATGAAAAACGTTTTTCTATAAAGGTTAATAAACATAAACTAAAATCATATAGATAAAAAGGGACCAATCACGATTTTTTCGATTAGGAAAAAAGAAAATGGCGGGTAAATGCCGAGGGATAACGCAAAAACAACACAATTTTCAACTTCGCCCAGTGAATACGTATATATAGAAGGCCGTATTTCGTAAAATGTTTATGGATTCTGTTTCAGCAAAATGTCCTCTAGGAGAGACTTTTGGTCGTTTTTCGAAAATTTGAAAAAGGCGGCTACTAAAAATCAAAATGTGTACCGCCGGCATAATGAAAAAATTTGACAATTTCGAGTTTGCCCCGAAAATACGATAGTAAGGGATGACATTTTTAAAAATATTGATGTATCTTTAGATTGTTGAACTAAATAGGTAGGGGGCACCTCTGATGGATTTTCGAAATTCGCAAAATTCACGAAATCACAAGTCCCAATGTTATGAAAACCATGGATTTTCAACTTTGCCCCTTTGCCACGGGTTAAGAGATGAGAATATGACATAGGATTTAACGATGATACATTCCTTGAGGGATAGTCTAGGAGGGACGTGAGCCGGATTTTCGAAATTTGGATTTTCATGAAAATTTTGAAATTTGCCCTGTTGTTGATTGAGACATGAAAAACATTTTTTCTATAAAGGTTAATAAACATAAACTAAAATCATATGAATTAAAAGGGACCAATCACGATTTTCTCGATTAGGGCAAAAGAAAATGGCGGGTAAATGCCGAAGGATAACGCAAAAACAACACAATTTTCAACTTTGCCCAGTGAATACGTATATATAGAAGGCCATTGGTGAACTAAATAGCTAGGAGGGACCTTTGATGAATTTTCGAATTTCGCAAAATTCACGAAATCACAAGTCCCAATGTTATGAAAACCATGGATTTTCAACTTTGCCCCTTTGCCACGGGTTGAGAGATGAGAATATGACATGGGTTTTAACGGTGATACATTTCTTGAGGGATAGTCTAGGAGGGACCTGGGCCGGATTTTCGAAATTCGAAATTTTAATTTTCATGAAAATTTTGAGATTTGCCCTGTTGTTGATTGAAGACAAGAAAAACGTTTTTTCTATAAGGAGGGACCTCTGATGGATTTTCGAAATTCGCAAAATTCACGAAATCACAAGTCCCAATGTTATGAAAACCATGGATTTTCAATTTTGCCCCTTTGCCACGGGTTAAGAGATGAGAATATGACATGGGTTTTATAGGTGATACATTCCTTGAGGGATAGTCTAGGAGGGACCTGAGCCGGATTATTGATGTATCTTTAGATTGGTGAACTAAATAGCTAGGAGGGACCTTTGATGGATTTTCGAAATTCGCAAAATTCACAAAATCACAAGTCCCAATGTTATAAAAACCACGGATTTTCAACTTTGCCCCGTTGCCACGGGTTAAGAGATGAGAATATGACATGGGTTTTAACGGTGATACATTCTTTGAGAGATAGTCTAGGAGGGACCTGAATGTGACATGGGTTTTGACGGTGATACATTCCTCGAGGGATAGTCTACGAGGGACTTGAGCCGGATTTTCGAAATTTGAATTTTCATGAAAATTTTGAAATTTGCCCTGTTGTTGATTGTAGACATGAAAAACGTTTTTTCTATAAAGGTTAATAGACATAAACTAAAATCATATGAATTAAAAGGGACCAAGGTTAAATAGCTAGGAGGGACCTTTGATGGATTTTCGAAATTCGCAAAATTCACGAAATCACAAGTCCCAATGTTATGAAAACCATGGATTTTCAACTTTGCCCCTTTGCCCCGGGTTAAGAGATGAGAATATGACATGGGTTTTATAGGTGATACATTCCTTGAGGGATAGTCTGAGGGACCTGGGCCGAAATTTTCGAAATTCGAAATTTGAATTTTCATGAAAATTTTGAAATTTGCCCTGTTGTTGATTGAAGACATGAAAAAACGTTTTTTCTATAAAGGTTAATAGACATAAACTAAAATCATATGAATTAAAAGGGACCAATCACGATTTTCTCGATCAGGAAAAAAGAAAATGACGGATAAATGCCGAGGGATAACGCAAAAACAACTCAATTTTCAACTTTGCCACAGTGAATACGTATATATAGAAGGCCGTATTTTGTAAATACTTTATGGAGTCTGTTTCAGCAGAATGTCCTCTAGGAGGGACGTTTGCTCGTTTTTCGAAATTTCGAAAATGGCGGCTACTAAAAATCAAAATGTGTACCGCCGGGATAATGTAAAAATTTGACAATTTCGACTTTGCCCCGAGAATACGATAGTAAGGGATGACATTTTTATAAATATTGATGTCTCTTTAGATTGGTGAACTAAATAGCTAGGAGGGACCTTTGATGGATTTTCGAAATTCGCAAAATTCACGAAATCACAAGTCCCAATGTTATGAAAACCATGGATTTTCAACTTTGCCCCTTTGCCACGGGTTAAGAGATGAGAATATGACATGGGTTTTAACGGTGATACATTCCTCGAGGGATAGTCTACGAGGGACCTGAGCCGGATTTTCGAAATTTGAATTTTCATGAAAATTTTGAAATTTGCCCTGTTGTTGATTGAAGACATGAAAAACGAAAAACGGCGGCTACTAAAAATCAAAATGTGTACCGCCGGCATAATGAAAAAATTTGACAATTTCGACTTTGCCCCGAGAATACGATAGTAAGGGATGACATTTTTATAAATATTGATGTATCTTTAGATTGGTGAGCTAAATAGCTAGGGGGGACCTCTGATGGATTTTCGAAATTCGCAAAATTCACGAAATCACAAGTCCCAATGTTATGAAAACCATGGATTTTCAACTTTGCCCCTTTGCCACGGGTTAGATGGATTTTCGAAATTCGCAAAATTCACGAAATCACAAGTCCCAATGTTATGAAAACCATGGATTTTCAACTTTGCCCCTTTGCCACGGGTTAAGAGATGAGAATATGACATGAGTTTTAACGGTGATACATTCCTTGAAGGATAGTCTAGGAGAGATCTGAGCCGGATTTTCGATATTCAAAATTTGAATTTTCATGAAAATTTTGAAATTTGCCCTGTTGTTGATTGAAGACATGAAAAACGTCTTTTCTATAAAAGTTAATAAACATAAACTAAAATCATATGAATTAAAAGGGACCAATCACGATTTTCTCGATTAGGGAAATAGAAAATGGCGGGTAAATGCCGAGGGATAACGCAAAAACAACACAATTTTCAACTTTGCCCAGTGAATACGTATATATAGAAGGCCGTATTTTGTAAAATGTTCATGGATTCTGTTTCAGCAAAATGTCCTTTAGGAGAGATTTTTGGTCGTTTTTCGAAAATTTGAAAATGGCGGCTACTAAAAATCAAAATGTGTACTGCCGGCATAATGTAAAAATTTGACATTTTCGAATTTGCCCCGAGAATACGATAGTAAGCGATGACATGATTATATATATTGATGTCTCTTTAGATTGGTGAACGAAATAGCTAGGAGGTACCTTTGATGGATTTTCGAAATTCACAAAATTCACGAAATCACAAGTCCCAATGTTATGAAAACCATGGATTTTCAACTTTGCCCCTTTGCCACGGGTTAAGAGATGAGAACAT
Source organism: Adelphocoris suturalis (assembly GCA_030762985.1). Taxonomy (NCBI): domain Eukaryota; kingdom Metazoa; phylum Arthropoda; class Insecta; order Hemiptera; family Miridae; genus Adelphocoris; species Adelphocoris suturalis. The sequence goes on from JAUMHS010000047.1 coordinate 6,816, forward strand.
GACATAGGTTTTAACGGTGATACATTCCTTGAGGGATGGTTTAGGAGGGACCTGAGCAAGATTTTCGAAATTCGAAATTTGAATTTTCATGAAAATTTTGAAATTTGCCCTGTTGTTGATTGAAGACATGAAAAACGTCTTTTCTATAAAATTTAATAAACATAAACTAAAATCATATGAATTAAAAGGGACCAATCACGATTTTCTCGATTAGGAAAATAGAAAATGGCGGGTAAATGCCGAGGGATAACGCAAAAACCACACAATGTTCAACTTTGCCCAGTGAATAAGTATATATAGGAGGCCGTATATTGTAAAATGTTTATGGATTCTGTTTCAGCAGAATGTCCTCTATGAGGGATTTTTGCTCGTTTTTCGAAATTTTGAAAATGGCGGCTACTAAAACTCAAAATGGGTACCGCCGGCATAATGAAAAAATTTGACAATTTCGACTTTGCCCCGAGAATACGATAGTCTCTGATGGATTTTCGAAATTCGCAAAATTCACGAAATCACAAGTCCCAATGTTATGAAAACCATGGATTTTCAACTTTGCCCCTTTGCCACGGGTTAAGAGATGAGAATATGACATGAGTTTTAACGGTGATACATTCCTTGAAGGATAGTCTAGGAGGGATCTGAGCCGGATTTTCGATATTCAAAATTTGAATTTTCATGAAAATTTTGAAATTTACCCTGTTGTTAATTGAAGACATGAAAAACGTTTTTCAATAAAGGTTAATAAACATAAACTAAAATCATATGGATAAAAAGGGACCAATCACGATTTTTTCGATTAGGAAAAAAGAAAATGGCGGGTAAATGCCGAGGGATAACGCAAAAACAACACAATTTTCAACTTTGCCCAGTGAATACGTATATATAGAAGGCCGTATTTTGTAAAATGTTCATGGATTCTGTTTCAGCAAAATGTCCTCTAGGAGAGACTTTTGGTCGTTTTTCGAAAATTTGAAAAAGGCGGCTACTAAAAATCAAAATGTGTACCGCCGGCATAATGAAAAAATTTGACAATTTCGAATTTGCCCCGAGAATACGATAGTAAGGGATGACATTTTTATAAATATTGATGTATCTTTAGATTGTTGAACTAAATAGGTAGGGGGCACCTCTGATGGATTTTCGAAATTCGCAAAATTCACGAAATCACAAGTCCCAATGTTATGAAAACCATGGATTTTCAACTTTGCCCCTTTGCCACGGGTTAAGAGATGAGAATATGACATGGGTTTTAACGGTGATACATTCCTTGAGGGATGGTCTAGGAGGGACCTGAGCCGGATTTTCGATATTCAAAATTTGAATTTTCATGAAAATTTTGAAATTTGCCCTGTTGTTGATTGAAGACATGAAAAACGTTTTTCTATAAAGGTTAATAAACATAAACTAAAATCATATGGATAAAAAGGGACCAATCACGATTTTTTCGATTAGGAAAAAAGAAAATGGCGGGTAAATGCCGAGGGATAACGCAAAAACAACACAATTTTCAACTTTGCCCAGTGAATACGTATATATAGAAGGCCATATTTTGTAAAATGTTTATTAATTCTGTTTCAGCAGAATGTCCTCTAGGAGGGACTTTTGCTCGTTTTTTGAAATTTTAAAAATGGCGGCTACTAAAAATCAAAATTTGTACCCCCGGTGTAGTGTAAAAATTTGACAATTTCGACTTTGCCCCTAGAATACGATAGGAAGGGATGAAATTTTTATATATATTGTTATATCTTCAGATTGCTCAACTAAGTAGCTCGGAGGGACCTTTGATGGATTTTGAAATTCGAAAAATTCACGGAATCACAAGTCCTAATGTTATAAAAACCACGGATTTTCGACTTTGCCCAGTTGCCACGGGTTAAGAGGTGAGAATATGACATGGGTTTTAACGGTGATACATTCCTTGAGGGATAGTCTAGGAGGGACCTGAGCTGGATTTTTGAAATTCGAACTTTGAATTTTCATGAAAAATTTTAAATTCGCCATGTTGGTTTTTTCTATGCAAGATTATATTCTGATTTTTGAAATTTGAGCCCTTTTTTTTCACCATTTAGGATAGGCTGAAAGGGACCGCAAACGTGATTTTTGACCCAAGTTTAATTAACTTTGGTCCAGTAGTTTCGGAGAAATGCTTTAGACGGCGGACGGTCGGATTTTGTCCATTCGATGATCGTATTCTACTCATCTTGAAACGTAAAACAACAATTTGGGTGGGGGGGGGGGGGTTAAATTGGTTTCTTCTTTATTGAAAATAATAAACCAAAAAGAAAATCGCGGGTAAACGCTGATGGATAATGTAAAAACAACATAATTTTCAACTGTGCCCAGTGAAGTTGAGGGGAAATCTTCTAATTTACCTCCATTGGAGAATTTTGAAATGGAGCTTTATTTCTAATTTCGCCGATAGAGGCCATCCAGAAATTGTTCTCCTTCGGAATATCAATAATACTACAATATACTACAATAAAATATAATACTACGGAATATCAATTACACACTAATCATCTGAGTGACCCTGCGACTAATTTTTTTTCTCAATAGATCTAAGATCATCTTTGAAAGTTGCTGAACTGTAACTGCGCTTGTTGTAAGGTATCTTAGAACTAATTATGTACACACGGAGTTGAGGTCCTCATTTAAATAATCTAATACACGTAGATGTAGTCAAGCGATTTGAAATAGAGCTAGGTAAGCAAGGAATATTGAACCCAAAAGATCGGGCGACACTTTTTCTTTCGTCAGTTGGTCCGGGACCATTTCGTATTTTGGTTGATACCTGTGTACCTCAAGACATTGAGCAAATTGAATATGATGAGCTAAAGAGGGTCTTGTCTTCGTTTTATGGAAAAAACACGTCCGTGTTTGCAGAGCGTCGCACATTCACTTGCATTGAACAGGTTCAGTCAATACCTCTTGGGGAGAAGCTTTATACTGAGGACGGATCATAAGCCATTGACATACATCTTTGGAGAAAAAGCGGAACTCCCAAAAGTAGCAGCCAGTCGTCTGGCAAGGTGGGCAGTTTACCTAAGTTCATTCCGGTACCAAATGATGAAGTGTTAAGAAAAGTCATTCAGTACATTGAACAGGGTTGGCCCCCTAGAAGAACATTGGATGAACGGTTTTTTTCTTTTTGGGAGAAGAAGGATGAGTTATCCATAGAAGAAGACGTTTTATTATGGAGGGGGCGACTGATTATTCCCACAGCTTTGAAATCACAGGTACTAGGTTCATTGCATGAGGGTCACCCAGGAGAGGCAGCAATGAAGTCAATTGCAAAATTGCAGGTATGGTGGCCACGCATGGACCGAGACATTGAAAAGCATGTGAAATGTTGCTCAGGTTGCCAGAAGAACAGAGCAAAAGGTCAGGAATCACCGATTTACTTCTGGAATTTCCCTCATGAGGCATGGAGCAGAGTTCATGTGGATTTTGCTGGGCCATTTGAGGGTAAAATGTGGCTGGTACTGGTAGATGCCACCACAAAGTGGTTGGAAGTAGTGCCGATGCACTCAA
>JAUMHS010000048.1:0-10277 GCA_030762985.1 Adelphocoris suturalis
CTGTATGTGATCGTAAGTGTGTTTTCAGAGCACCAATCCGACTAGCTCGATAATCACAGCTATCACAGGCATAGGGCTTCTCACCTGTCAAAGAAACAAAAAATTCTGCAATAACAATGGGTAAATTGTGAGATTGAGTGTGCCAGTGACATCAGTTATTGGAGTAATGTTAGAGTTATTGTATCAAAGAGTAAACATAACAAACCTGTATGAGATTGTAAGTGTTTTTTCAGATTATAAAGATGACTAGCTCGATAATCACAGCTATCACAGGCATAGGGCTTCTCACCTGTCAAAGAAACAAACAATTCTGCAATAACAATGGGTAAATTCTGGGATTCAGTGTGCCAGTGACATCAGTTATTGGAGTAATGTTAGAGTTATTATATCAAAGAGTGAAAAAATCAAACCTGTATGTGAAAGTAAGTGTTTTTTCAGATTATAAAGATGACTAGCTCGGTAATCACAGCTATCGCAGGCATAGTGCTTCTCACCTGTCAAAGAAACAAACAATTCTGCAATATTATGCAACAACAACGAGTAATATCTGGAATTTGGTGTTCCAGACACATCAGTTATTGAAGTAATGTTAGGGTTATGCGAGGTCTGATGCGATCCATGCGTCCCGTCATCAGAAATGACATGAGACAAAATGAATTCGGTTAATGATACAAGCAACCCAGCTATGAATATACCCCCAGTTGTTATCTTCATAGAAGGAGAGGCCATAATGGCCTCCCTGAGGCTGAAATGTAATGGCTCTTGGCGGACAACTCCCCACCGAGGTCATAATAATATATTGGAATTGATACAAAGACCACTACTTGACATGGTGGCCGATATTATGCCCAAAACTCTCTCCCAACCTCATCTCTACACGTCAATCATCACAACGGAGGGGCTATGGGAAAACAAATGCTGCTCCAACGACATCATCTGGATCACAGATGGGTCAAAAACGGAAGCAGGAACTGGCGCAGGAATACATGTGGCCAAACCCAGGTGGAACACCTCGTTTTCACTTGGGCAACACACATCTGTATTCCAGGCAGAAATTGTGGCAATCTAGGCAGTAGCTGCAGAGAGTCTTAGGAGGGGGCATAAAAAAGCCCACATCCGCATCCTCTCTGACCGTCAAGCGTCGATAAAAGCACTAACGGATCCAACCATCTCATCCCGTGTGGTATGGTGCTGCATGCAAACCCTCAAAAACCTAGCCAAACATAACCGGGTTTGCCTGAAGTGGGTGCCAGGGCATACAGGCATTATCGGTAATGAAAAGGCTGACAAGCTCGTGAGAAGGGGCTACCGAACCCCATTTGCAGGGCCTGAGCCAGCAGTCGGTTCACCAAAAACACGTGGGTCAACCAGCAAACCACTAAAAGATGGTCCAATATTGAAGGACACGCCCACAGTAAACTTATGGTGGCTGAACCCAACACCAAAATTACTACAGAGCTACATAGGAAAAACCCAAGGAAACTAAAACCAATGGTTGGCGTTATAACCGGCTTTGCACCTGAGAATTGAACTCATTGGGGCCCAAACCCCTATGAGCTCTATTCAGAGCGAACAATTAATCAAGGGCCTCCCACCCCTCATCAGGGGGCTGAGTCGCTTTGATTAAACAAAAAATCCTCAGGAAAGTACAACAACCCAACAGGGATGGGATAAACCCCCGTCCTGAGAGTTTTTTTTATCTAAATCTACATAGGGCTTCTCACCTGTCAAAGGATCAAAAATTTCCGCAATATTATGCAAAAACAATGGGTAATTTCTGGAATTTAGTGTGCCAGTGACATCAGTTATTGAAGTAATGTCAGTATTAATAACTCAAGGAGTAAACATAACAAACCTGTATGCGATCGTAAGTGTCTTTTCAGTTTACCAAGCTGACTAGCTCGATACTCACAGCTATCACAGGCATAGGGCTTCTCACCTGTCAAGGAAACGAACAACTTTGCAATATTATGCAAAAACAATGGGTAATTTCTGGAATTTGGTGTGCCATTTACATCAGTTATTGAGTAATGTTAGAGTTATTCTATCAAAGAGTAAAAAAATCAAACCTGTATGTGATAGTAAGTGTTTTTTCAGAGTACCAAGCTGACTAGCTCGATACTCACAGCTATTACAGGCATAGGGCTTCTCACCTGTCAAGGAAACGAACAACTTTGCAATATTATGGAAAAACAAAGGGTAATTTCTGGAATTAAGTGTGCCAGTGACATCAGTTATTGAAGTAATGTCAGTATTAATAAATCAAGGAGTAAACATAACAAACCTGTATGCGATCGTAAGTGTCTTTTCATTTTACCAAGCTGACTAGCTCGGTACTCACAGCTATCACAGGCATAGGGCTTCTCACCTGTCAAGGAAACGAACAACTTTGCAATATTATGGAAAAACAAAGGGTAATTTCTGGAATTAAGTGTGCCAGTGACATCAGTTATTGAAGTAATGTCAGTATTAATAAATCAAGGAGTAAACATAACAAACCTGTATGCGATCGTAAGTGTTTTTTCAGAGTACCAAGCTGACTAGCTCGATACTCACAGCTATTACAGGCAAAGGGCTTCTCACCTGTCAAGGAAACGAACAACTTTGCAACATTATGAAAAAACAATGGGTAATTTCTGGAATTAAGTGTGCCAGTGACATCAGTTATTGAAGTAACGTCAGTATTAATAAATCAAGGAGTAAACATAACAAACCTGTATGTCTTTTCAGAGTACCAAGCTGATTGTAAGTGTCTTTTCATTTTACCAAGCTGACTAGCTCGGTACTCACAGCTATCACAGGCATAGGGCTTCTCACCTGTGAGGAAACGAACAACTTTGCAATATTATGCAAAAACAATGGGTCATTTCTGGAATTTGGTGTGCCATTTACATCAGTTATTGAGTATTGTTAGAGTTATTCTATCAAAGAGTAAAAAAATCAAACCTGTATGTGATAGTAAGTGTTTTTTCAGAGTACCAAGCTGACTAGCTCGATACTCACAGCTATCACAGGCATACAGCTTCTCACCTGTCAAGGAACGAACAACTTTGCAATATTATGGAAAAACAAAGGGTAATTCCTGGAATTAAGTGTGCCAGTGACATCAGTTATTGAAGTAATGTCAGTATTAATAAATCAAGGAGTAAACATAACAAACCTGTATGTGATAGTAAGTGATTTTTCAGTTGACCAAGGTGACTAGCTCGATAATCACAGCTATCACAGGCATAGGGCTTCTCACCTGTCATGGAAACGAACAATTTTGCAATATTATGCAAAAACAATGAGCAATATCTGGAATTTGGTGTACCTACTAGCGACATCAGTTATTGAAGTAATGTTAGTAAGGAGTAAAAACAGCAAATCTGTATGTGTTATTAGGTGTTCTTCCAGACTACCAAGCAAACTGTACTAGTATGTAATAGTGTAATTGATAATGTGTTAGTGGCAAAAGGTTCAATAGAAGATAAGGCTTTACATGTTATAAATGTGGTAGAGAAGGAAAAATATCTAGGTACTGCCGATCGATAAATGGGTCAAATCCAAATGGATTACTTAAAGAGGGAGCTAAATAGGTGCGGGGATTCTACACGTAGGCTTCGGAACGTGATTTCAAGGGAGCTGGAGTTTGTTGAACCAGGAAGCGAATTGGGTTGTTGTACAAATTCATTTGGACCAATGTTTGATATTTTATTTATTTGCTTATTCATATTCGAGGTGAGAGGCTGCAGCCGAACATGGTTCGAGGGCCAGGAAAGGATGACGAAAGTCAGGAGATGAATCACAGGGGGTATGGTAATGGGCATAGCTTGGTCAATGGGTGTTGCTTAGTGCCAGAGGCGGTGTCAACTTCCGCGACCCGGGGCAATTGATCTGGACCAAGATACAGTTTCGTAATGGGGCCTAACGGCCACTGAAAAGGGTGAGTCGTCGTCCATGATGAGGAGGACCTCTCCGACGACGGGGGGTTTGAACGGATCAGTCCACTTCAATTTCTTGTGAGACTCCACCAAGTATTCCTTCAGCCACCGCTCCCAGAATGATTGAGTTATCGTCTATACGTGTTTCCATTTGGGGAGGAATTGGCCTGATATGTCCTCTGGGGCGGTGCGGGAGCATTCAGAGGACGTTGTATGAGGAAGTGACCGGGAGTAAGTGAGTGAGTCCTTGATATGGGCCAGCGAAATTACAGTTTGAGAACTGTTAGATTCTCCACTGTGCCATCCGCTGGCCAAAATGCTCTCTGGACGTCACCTATGACACCAGCCACTTGAAGGCGAGATGCGAGAACCTTTTAGAAGTGGCGGAAGACCACCGACGAAATAGAAATTGGACGGTAGCCTCCAGGCCCCAGGAGGCCCCTGCTCGGCCATACCACAACAACTGCTGCCGGACAAAGTCCAGGTCAGCAGCAGTGCGGGCGATCTCCCAGCTCGAATCGCTAAGGGCAAGCAGGCGCTGGCGGCGTAAAGATGGGATGCTGGCAGAAAGAGAGACAATACCGAGCCCACCGGCCTTGACCGGTGCGTGGATGTAAGCGCTTGGGACACCAGGTGGAAAGCCTAGCCAAGAGCGCACAGCAGAGCGAACTTCACGATCTAACTCAAGCAGCCTCCCCGCAGTAAGGCTGCCAAAGACCAACCCATAGGTTAGCTTTGGCAGTAAGTACGTGCGAAGGAGGCACAGCTTCTGCTGTGGCTTCAATGGAGCCTTGGTGACACGAGCTAATGCTCCACCAAGGTCCACACGGCTTGCGGCTATAGTGGCCACACCCACGAAGTCGACCCCAAGGTACCGCCAGACCTCCAACACGAATCGGGCAGGGATGGCAGTTTGTCCTAAGACAAAACACTCCTCATCCACAACCTTCACCTTATGCTGGCAACCCGACGGCAACCCGACGGGACCAAGGAGACCGACCCACACTTAGCTGGGTTGACCACCAAACCACACCTGGCTAGCTGCTCAGCAAATGCGTTGAGGGAGATCTGCAAGCCCTCACGGGTTTCTGCGAGTAGGATGACATCATCAGCAAAAGCCAATGCACCTACTCGCACTCCAGGGGCGAGATCAAACCCTATTTCATCTGGCAGCTTACCCAAGGCCGTAACCACGACCAGGTTGAAGAGGAGTGGCGACAGAGGATCTCCCTGGCGTACCCCGCGCCCAATAACAACATCCCCTGACATCTCACCTCGTGCCTCGACGACCATCACGCCTTCGTGGTACAGACAGGCAATATACTCAATTGAACGAGAAGGTGCCCCGACACCACGAAGACAATCGGTCAGGGCAGAGTGGCTAACTTGTCAAAGGCCTTAGCGACGTCCAGAGCGGCAAGATGGATCTGCCGTTTCTTGATACGGGCCAGCGAAATGACAGTTTGGAGAAGTTAGATTCTCCGCTGTGCCGAAATGCTCTCTGGCCATCACCTATGACACCAGCCACTTGCAGGCGAGATGCCACAACCTTTTGGAAGTGGCGGAAGACCACCGACGAAATAGAAATTGGACGGTAGCCTCCAGGCCCACTTCCCCCTTTCTTTGGGATGAAAACTGTCCGGGCACGGGTCAACGCTTTCCAATGTAATGTACTAAAAAAAATGGGGGCCAACAAACTCGGGATCTTTTCCGTTAATTCACTACCAGCCCTTTTATTGGTTTCTGTTAATTCATTACCGCTTGATATTTGTTCTGCTGTTCTAAAAACTGTTCGCCAATCATTTTCAAGTACACTGTGGAAAAATAGATCAGAATGCTGTGTATAGTTTGGTGGTCTGGATGCTCGCAAGCTCGCATCTAAAAAATGCACTACAACAAGTATTCAATCCCTTAATAAAAATTCAGATTAGATGGAAATGTAGGTCAGAATGATGTGTACAATTTGGTGGTCTGGATGCTCGCCAGCTCACATCTCAAAAATACTTAACATCAAGTAGTCAATCCCTTAGTAAAAATACAGATTAGTTGGACATACAGGTCAGAATGAATGAATGGTAGTGAATTAACAGAAAAGGTCCCAAACTCGTCCTTTCATTTGGAAAACTTCGTTCTAATGGTGCAAGAACGGGATTTTTATCTCAATCCAAAGGCTAGTTATCGACAATTATTTGTTTTCTAAAAGCAGAATCGCAAGTCAAAAGAAGTTTATCAACGACGAACTAGAACATTGAAAATTTATCACAATACATTTGCACAAAATTATTATGACAAATTTACTTAAATTTTAATAATATTGCTGAACAATCTATATGAACTGCTAAAAAAGTAGTTTGGAATATTATTTGGAACGAATTTATTGCCATAAAGTTGGTAGTTAACAATTTCTGTGTACTCATAGTGCTCATATCTTAAAACAACGTGACAGATATTATAATATGAAGTTAAGAAAATTCGCTCACACAATCATGCTGCATGACTGGTTTTTTATTGTCTTGACTGTGGAGAGCCTTTCCAGGAGTTGAGGCAATGAAACTCAGTAGCATCGTTAATCATGGTAGCCTACAGACTATCCATAGGGAAGCCTATGGATTTTTGAAGTCCGTAGACAAGGTTGCCACTGTGGCTTATGACGTCTTAAGCCACAAGCAGCTTCAATCCTCCAAACTTCTCCAAGCTCCTGACGGAAAAACAGGACTTTTTCCGCGGAATGATTTCAAGGTGATCAAATAATTTCAATGGCCTCAATTACCAACCTTCTTGTGGTACTGTCAGTTCTCCATTATGTACTATAAGGAATTTAGGTGCCCCCCCCCCCCCCCCAGAGGTGCAATGGGGGCCTAAATCCTCATAAAAAGGTAGAGGAGGTAAAGAGGCATCCCGTCAGAGAGATACCACCCCTAGTCATAGCGTTTAATGAGCCATGTTCGGGGAAGGTTGATATTCCTGTCACCAGAAAACCATCCGACGCCGAACCAGCTGTCTAAAACGATCGAGAACAGCGCGTGCTTCCCATTGATTCCTCAACGGGACGCCGCCAACGCTATCTCTGGTGTTCTGACGGGAGCTTGATGGACCTCTCAGGAGGTAACTCTGTTACACTCCTCCCCTTAAAGACATACTTGATTGAAGATAAAGTATGGTAGTTGGGTGGAATAGTGAATAGCTGAGAACTAATGCTCATTCAATCATAAATAGCTGCATTGGCGTTTTGGATGGGGGAATAGAAATTAAAACTGGATTGTCAATGAAGCTTCATAAGAAGTATCTTCATTGAACAATCGGGACAAAACGGATGCTCAACTATGGAGACTTATACCTTAGGAAATCAAAATATATATAGAAATTCATTTGCCCAACATTGGGGACTTTTAAATTAAATTTCCCAACTATGGGGACTTAAATGGCGCACTAAGCTGGTAATTGACATATAGCAATACTCAGGTGGCATGAAATTGAAATAATATAAAATGAATTTGCCCAACTATGGGTACTTAAATTGTGCACTAACCTGGTAATTGACATTAGCAATACTCAGGTGGCATAAAATTGAAAGAAAATATGGTATATAAAATATAAAAAAGGGAATGAAAGAGAAATTATAATTCAAAGACCAATGAAATTATTTATATACCAAAGGGTGATAATGGGAATTCCTTCTGGAACCCCGGGCCATGTTTCTTCTGAAACATTAACGCCCCAAAAATAGTGGATTGGACTACTAGGCGTCAGCCGTGCATAATCCAAACCACGCTCTGCTACCATATAAGGAATTTAGGTGCCCCCCCCCCCCCCCCCCAGAGGTGCAATGGGGGCCTAAATCCTCATAAAAAGGTAGAGGAGGTAAAGAGGCATCCCGTCAGAGAGATACCACCCCTAGTCATAGCGTTTAATGAGCCATGTTCGGGGAAGGTTGATATTCCTGTCACCAGAAAACCATCCGACGCCAAACCAGCTGTCTAAAACGATCGAGAACAGCGCGTGCTTCCCATTGATTCCTCAACGGGACGCCGCCAACGCTATCTCTGGTGCTCTGAGGGAGCTTGATGGACCTCTCAGGAGGTAACTCTGTTACAGTACACAGCCAGGATAACCACACAATTGCTTCTGGAGGATTGGGGAAGGTAATTGTGTCAGTCTCGAGCTGGAAACTTTTCATCCACTACAACCTCTCTGCTTTGCAAGTACTAGCCATGGAACTCAAGGAGGCAATACCGGTCCTGACTTCAGAGGTAACACAGTTAAATTTGCAAACTTTCCATGGACTAGATCTTTCCCTTGATACGGAATCTCTTCAGAGGTGAGTAGAAGGGTTTACTTGTGAGCTAGAGTCCCTACAGCACTCCTTAGGTCATCCCCATGCCTCTCACAATCCCTCCCAGAACACAAGGCTTGCCAGGTCTCTCTTGCCAGGGGTGAGTACCCTGTTTTCAGCACTATTTGGTGTAGCTACTGAGGATGAAGTGCTTAACCTTCAATACCAGTTAGAGGACTTGGGGAGCGATGGAATGAGTCATAACAAGCATGGGCAGTTTTCGATTAACAGAAACATGGAAGAATAATTAGCTAACAACACCACTGCCTTGCAAAAAATGATTTCCGCACTCAATGGCACACATCAATGGGAAAGCACTGTGGACCTACATTGCCTTGGCAGAGTCTAGGGACCACGTTGAAGCAGAACTTGCCGAAGCTCTGATGCAGCTCACCCTGCAAGGCATTGAGGCGGCAGCTGGACCTCAGCTGTCTCCTTGTGTTTTAGATTACAAAGTACTGAAGGGTGCCCTATTGCAGGTGCAGACACTCCTAAGTAGGTCTGGCAAAAGTCTCCCCTTCTCTCCTGAGGATGAGTTCCTTTATGCCTACTATCAACATGCTCAGGTAGGAGCTGCTGTGTCAAAGGATGACCTATTATTTGTGGTCACTATCACAGTAGTTGAGGAAGCAAAGTATACCTTCTACCGTGTCCATACACTCCCTGTTTATGACTCTGCAGTCCATCAATGGTTCTCATGGTCAGGCCTGTCTCCTTTCTTTGGGGTGAGCCAGAGAGAGCTGAAGTTCATTCTACTAGGAGAAGCGGATTTTGGCCAGTGTACCCAATCCACATTTGTCCAGTGACAGTACCCAGTATATCGTTTGCAACCCCGGGATGCGAGATGAGCCTCCTCTAAGGAATCCATGGGCCATGTGAAAGATCGGTTCTCCCTGCTCAACGATCCCCCTTTTTCCAAAGAGTAGGAGATGACCGGCCAGTTGCCTGTAGTCTAGGTGGACCCCTAGTGTAATAACACTTAGGGATGGCCTTGACACAAAGGCCCTGCTGTATTGGGGGTGGCCGGACTAGCATTATGCAGAGGCACTGGTAAATCAGATACAGGGGTACTAAATCCTAGAAATGATGAGCCTAGTGTATATTCGTTCCCCCTAGGGTTACTTGATTGTGATGCGTGGGCCAGTATATTTTCTCCGTCCCACCAAAAGGATTGGTCCTCATCACTCATCTAGTTGGGTGGCAAAGGGTCGAACAACCTGGTGAGGAAATATCAAGCCCTAGGAATGGAGTACTCAATGAGTTGTCCACCCTTTCAGGAACTCTACCAACAGGTGAACTTGGAGGAGTAACTATTGTTGGTTCATGATCAGTTGGTAATATAGAAGGGGTGTGGTAGAAGTGAATTCACCCTAGCAACAGCGTGCTTAATCCTATTAACATGAAGACGTTTATGCTTCCCTCTGACTTGGATAATCACATTGGGTTCGGAAGGGACTTGCCAAATGGTATAAGGCTGTTGCCAAGGCCTACTGAATTTCTTCACCCTTCCTCGCTTCCCCCCTTCAGGCCCCCTAGCCCACCCTTCTAGCAAGAAATTTGAAACTCCTGACATGTTTTGCACAACTAGACAAAATTCATACTCGTAATTGAACAAAAAAAGATCAAGAAAATTTGACGAGAATAGTTAAAACATCATGACTTATTACTATTACCTCCTTTATTCACCCCCCCTTCCATAATGAAATTTGAAACTCCTGATATACCTTTCGAAACTAGACCGGATTCATAGTTGAACAAAAACAGAATTAATCACGAAAATCGAAGAATTGTTAAAATATCATGATTTATTAGTATTAACTCCTCTCCCATGATGAAATTTGAAATTACCGACATACTTCAAAAAACCATTTCAAATTTGTAATGGAACAAAATAAGAAACACGAAAATCGGTCAAGATTAGTAGCTTGGGCAGCGCTTGAAAGAATCGGTGATTAACCCACCACCTCGACTGCAAATCCAAATTCCCAAGGCTTGTTTTATTACAAAACTAGCACTAGGTA
>JAUMHS010000049.1:0-10003 GCA_030762985.1 Adelphocoris suturalis
TACCTCGCCTTCAAGACAAGTGGTGCCGTAAGCCTGTTCGTAAAGTGAATTACAGGATTGTGGCATCGTTTTGTAGCACTGGGAGGTGACGCCGTAATCCTGCGCCTCACCTTATAACGACGCCGTAAGTCTGTGTCTATATAGCTATATATATATATATATATATATATATATATATATATATATATATATATATATATATATTTTATATATATATACATATATATATACAGGGTGGCAGGGGATAAGTGACGAAATTTTGTTTGTGTTATTCTGCATCAAAAATGGAGTAAAATTCCGCTAACCGCATATTTTTATCTCAATCCGTAATCGAGATATGATTTTTAGAAGGTTTTTCTCTGGAAAACCGTGTTTTTTCCTTTTAAACTCAAATTTCTCACCTTGGCCTGATTTAATTTTAACTTTTGACCTCATTTTCGAAATCAACGTTGAATTTACTATAAGAATAGTGTACTTGGGTTCTTAAAAAGTACCATCCGAAGACCCTCACATCAGCTCAAACATTGACGATTTTGAAAAAATAATATTTCTGAAAATCTTTAAAAACTTTACAACTCTTCCAAAAAAAATCCTGGAAATTGGTAAATCTCATGAAAACTGCTCCATTTAATACTCTTTCCAACGGTTTAGCCAATTTCACTTTTACTTTGTTACTTAGGGGAGAAAATTATGTTTCAATGTTAAAAAATGTGGGTTTTTCAATGAAATTGTTGGTTTTCTTGAAAAATGACCCTCCATGAACTTTCAAGTATCGGTTTCTACGTATTTTTCCACGCTGAATCGAATGGTAACATTTGTAGATCTGTAGAAACTCCGTTATAACCGAGTTTAACACTTAACCTCACAAATTTTTAGTTGGTTTGTTACGCTTAAATGTATGTGTGTTATGGAGTAAAACTAAATTAAAATGTAAAACTCGATAATAATGTAGTTGGAGAGATCTGCAAGCGTTACCATTCGATCCAGCGAAGAAAAATACACAGAAAACGACCCCATACTAGTGGGTTCATAGAGGGTCATCTTTCGAAAAAACTAACAATTTCATTGAAAAACCCACATTTTTTAACATTAAAACATAATGTTTCTCCACTAAATAACAAAATAAAAGTAAAATTGATTATACCGTTGGAAAGAGTATTAAATGAAGCAGTTTTCATGAGATTTGCCAGTTTCCAGGATTCATTTTGAAGAGTAGTAAAGTTTTAAAAATTTTCAGAAATTTTATTTTTTCAAAATAGCCAATGTTTGAGCTGATGTGAGGGTCTTCGGATGGTACTTTTTAAGAACTCAAGTACACTATTTTTATAGGATATTCCACTCTGCTTTTGAAAATGAGGTCAAAAGTTAAAATTAAATTAGACAAAGTGGAGAAATTTGAGTTTAAAAGGAAAAAACACGGTTTTCCTGAAAAAAACCTTTAAAAATCATATCTCGAGTACGGATTGAGATAAAAATATGCGGTTGGCGGAATTTTACTTCATTTTCGATGCAGAATTACACGCACAAAATTTCGTCACTTATCCCCTGCCACCCTGTATATATATATATATATATATTAATGTGTCATTCCAGACGATAACTCTCGATAGAATTAAGATAAAAACTTCGTTCTTTAGCCAAAAAATCAAGCATTTCGAAAAGGATGAGTTTGTTGGACAACAATTTTTGAGCTCATTAAATTGGTCAAATTTCGAAAAATGTACCCAAAAAATCACTAAAAATGGCAAAAAACGGCCAAAAATCGTTAAATTTCTGTTTTTTTTTTTTTTTTTTTTTTTTTTTTTTTTTTTTGCAGAATTTTAGTCAAAACTAAATTTTCAACGATTAACTAGGACATTAAAAATTTTTGCTCAAAATTATGATGAAAAACGTACTTAAATGTCATTAAAATTTGCTAAAATATCTATAAAAACTGCAAAAAAAATTAAATCAAAAATCCTTTTTGAATCAGTGGAATTTTATTTAGAATAAGTTTTTTGCCATAAAATTGGTTTTTAACCATTTCTGTCAACTAAAATTCCTCCAATTTCAATGCAATTTAACATACTATAGTACAATAGATAGTTTATGAAAATTCGCTCATACGATCATGCTGCATGACTGGAACTTTTTTATGTATGTATGTATGTATGTATGTATGTATGTATGTATGTATATGTATGTATGTATGTATGTATGTATGTGTCATTCCAGACGATAACTGTCCTTAGAATTGTGCTAGAAACTTCAAACAAATTTTAAAATGTTAAGGGCACAAAAACGAAAGTTCAAGTTCGTTGGCCAGCATGATCGGATTACATCTTCGGGTTGAAATTTTCAAAAATGTAGTCAATATTTTCAAAATAGCATGTTTTTTGCGATTTGTTGTGCGAAACAATTTTTTCAGCATACTAACATGAGGTATATTCGGAATCGGCGTAAGATTTCCTATAAGAATATGTATCAAGTTTTCAAAAATTTCAAAGTTGAAAAATCAGTCAAAAAATCGAAATAATGCCGTTCGCTAGTTGTAAAAATCGGTAATATTTGCATGAAACATTTTTCCTCATAAAATTGATAGTTAACAATGTCCTTGCACTCAAAAATCTCCAATTTCAAAACAATTCAACATTATACAATACGATAATTTTCAAAATTCGCTCATACGATCATGCTGCATGACTGGAACTTTTTTTCTGAAGCCCTAAACCTCCATAGTAGTTCGTTTCGAGTGTTTTCCGACCATTTGCATCCCAAAAAAACGAAATGTATTGTGCATGTTTTAGGTTTTTTCCAGATTTTTGAATGTTTGGCGCATGTTTGATGTTTTTCCCAGCAATTTAAAAAAATTGACAAAAAATGGATTTTTTAGCAAATTTTCAGGTACAAATCCAACTTTTTTTTTTTAATAACTAACTAAAACTAGAGGTAGTTTGTTTTCTATAGAATTTTTCAAACCGAAATGGGGTGATTGGTCTCACTCAAGATTCAAATGCAAAAGAATGCAGGAAACTAGGCTGTCTGGAATGCGCATTGACGGATAATTTTTCGGCTGAAGAGGTTGCAAATTACCGATTTCTACCCATTGTCTCCTGTTATATTAAAAGGTCAGTTTCTACACTGAAGACATTTTTAAGTGAGAACAGGCGTAGTTTCAAGGTTGGCATCCTAGAGAAGGTATTAGTTGTAAATTTTAATTTCAATCAGCAAGTTGATCGGAGTGAGCCAGAAGAAAAATGCACCTGTAAATATAATGCGAACATTTTTTTAAAATCTTTCAGCACGTTATTAATGTTTATATGATTTGACAATAAAACCTAAAACTAGTATACTAATTTGTGAATCACTGTTCTTTCCTTACAACCCATCCCTTTGCTTGATGAACAGCAATTGATTATTGCACATTTATTTATATACGCATAATATAAAAAATTTCAATTTTTAAATTCGTTTATTTATCAATAAATTTCATCAACTACTTTTTCAAGGTTTTTTTCGTTCAAATACTCTTAACATTTTACGTACATATTCGTTAAAAGGGGGGTTTCACAAGCATTCATGGCGAAAAAGTAAGTCTTCTTTGAATTATTTTAAAAATACATGTTTGCATGTTTTGGCATTTTCAGTGCATGTTTGGCCTCATATTTTTTGCATGTTGATCCGAGCCCTAGTAATCAAGTAGAATGAATCGACCTCCAATAACTATGAGAGTGATATAGGTAAGAGTAGGTTATGATTCATTACATCTTAGTAGGGAATCCACCTCAGAAAACGTCGGAACACTAATTTTTCTCAGTTCTGGAGCGTCATACAACATTCTCAACGTGAATTCAAACCACACGGGTACCATCTACACGGGTATTTAAAACCATTAAAAAAACTTTTAAGCGACACATTGTTGAGATTAGTTTCAAGTTTTTCAGATAATGAAAAAGAATCCTCTGAACACATATTTAAAACGCTGCAAATTAGTAAACAAAGTTTATTATTTCTGTAGTAGATAGCCCTTCCACGCAGATCATTGGTCTATAATAATTTATGATTAAACCCCATATATTACTAGTAAATGGGGCAGGGGCGGGGTCAAGGGGTAGCATCAAAGCAGAATATTATCTCTCTCACACAGATGCCGTCCCTTTTGAGACTCAGTCCGTACCTACAACGTTTATTCTACACACGCCAGTATTTTTACATCAAGTACTTGCAGAATAAACAATACGTCTGTGCCGCCTTGGGGAGTAGACTTTCTATTCCCAAGCTCCGTTACGTTTTGAATTTCTCCACGTCTCTCGATGGACACGACAATACCGACATTTGACACTTTCTTTGTTTCCTCGCGGGTCCTCCACACAAGGGAACCTGTACTTCTATACTTTTATTACGTAAATGCAAAGAGAGGTTAGCCGGTAGAGCCATTGGATTTCACAAAACCAGCTCCCCAAAGTGAAAGAAGAGGAGAAAACACACCTAGAAAAGATGGTCTTATACGTTTTTCTTCCCTTTAGGACAGAAAAACAGAGAGAGAAAAAAACCGATGTGTAAAGTGAGCAAACGTCAAGTGGCAGGGCAGACGGTAGGTGTAAGTAGCGTAAGGAGGTTTTGAGGAAGAGATGTTTACAGTCACAAAGGCAATTACAGTCAAGTCCTAGAGCGCTTTCATTTTATCATGAGCTTTTACCGCTAAAAAGAGGGAAAACTAAGTGAATTTCCGTATTTTTAGCGCATTTTCTTTTAAAAATGGAAAAATAAGCTATCGTGTTCACTTTGTCAGTTGATGTTCGTATGTATGCCCTCTTGAAATTGTTTTAAATGCCACTTCCCTACGTCTGATTTTCCTACGTTCTTCAACATATTTTTGTGCAAAAAATATTTAATGTCCTAGATAATCGATTTTTTTTTTTTTTTTTTTTTTTAACTGAAACTCAGCTCAAAAATCATAAATTTAACCATTTCTGCCGTTTTTAGTGATTATTTTTAGTACGTTTTTGAAATTGGACCAATTTGATGTGCTCAAAAATTGTTGGCCAACAGTCTTATCCTTTCGTTTAAAAAGCTTGTGATTTTTGGCGCAAGTACGTGATTTTTATCTCAATCCTAAGGAGAGTTATCGTCTGGAATGACACACACACACACACACACACACACACACACACACACACACACACACACACACACACACACACACACATACACACACACACACACACACACACACCATTTTCCAACCATCTGTAATTCCTCAAAATAATATTACACGCGAATGTTTTCATCCTTCATCAAAACTATATATATATATATATATATATATATATATATATCTATATATATATATATATGTATATGAAAAAGAGCAAAGTTCCGGAATCGTTTCAGAATGCGTTTTTCAATGAAGAAATGTTTTCAAAAATTTTGATTTTAAACTTTTCTGAGTCATTGTAATAGCTTAATTTTCTGAGAAAATTCGCTAAAATAATAAAAGTTATTACAAATCCTTGTTTCATAACAAAATATTTATAACTTTTAAAAATTGAGAGCGCTTTGTAGTGACTTGACGCAAGGCTTGTGAGACATGCTCGGAATGCGTCCTCATGTGACATATCGGTATGCGACCAAATAATTTACCCGCCACGAATCGCAAAACCGGTTATTCCGGGATATTGGTTGGAACGAGTGCGAGTATAACGGATGCCTCGGATTCCTCGTTAGTCGAAGGTACCGGCCGCACGAATCCTTCAAATATTTCTCTCTGCCTGTAACTGCGATCGGGTCGACTTCATCTTTATAAAATGTTCCCATCCGGCGAGAACGCAGCGGGCCGGTAAGTTAAGGGTCGGATGGGTGGACTAAGATTCCACTTCGTTAATGAACGACCCGTTCCGATGTGATGGACTCACTACCCCATCGCCATCGCACTCCACCTTCCTTTACGCCATAATTTCGACCCCGTAAAAAAATATCGTCATTTCATAATTA
Organism: Adelphocoris suturalis; assembly: GCA_030762985.1. Lineage (NCBI taxonomy): Eukaryota > Metazoa > Arthropoda > Insecta > Hemiptera > Miridae > Adelphocoris > Adelphocoris suturalis. Next base: position 5,974 of record JAUMHS010000049.1, read on the forward strand.
GCTCGTCACCTCATCAAACTTCCATAATTTTAATGAAATTAATCAAATCAAATCAGAGGAAGAGTGTGCATTATTTTCCCTTCCAGTGGATAAGGTTGGTTTGGCAGTGGGGGACCCAGCCAAATTTGTTCCACGAGACTTCAAGAGGTTGATCAACTGTTTTGATGGAAGTAATAATGACAGGGGCGCCTCTTGACGTGATGTCAGTCTCAAAGCACACAGCTAAACGAAAATCCAAGTAATCCCTGAACGAACTGTCTTTGTCAATAAGGCTCCAAACATCAGAAAAGACGAGTTAGTTGTCTCCAGACAGTTAGCAACAAGCTGGACAGTTATGAAAACATTGCTTAGAATTTCCTTCTTAAAAAACAAAAAACAAAAAAAAAAAACGCAAACGGTGGGTACAGCTTTCGTACAAGTACGCAACCACGAGGGACATTTTATGTCTTTGAGCCCCTCTCGCACCCACACCAAGTACCTCGTGGGTGCTTGCAATCGTGTTCACAATATAAATTATTGAGAATGATCACCTGTGTGTAAACAATTATTTAAACAATCACCCTCATACCGCAGCTTGTCGGCCACACACTCCGCAGTGGTTAACGTAATATGGTTAGGTAAATCGAGAGCTATCCAACGAGTGGTGAACGATTTTTGTACGATGATAACTGGCGAAGTTAAAGTTCCGTAACAACGAATCGGTTGTACGTGAAAATCATTAGAAATTTTTCATAACGCTTTCTTCGTCACACTTTTTGAGTTATGTGCCATAGTAAAGACATGAAATGTCAAAAGGATGATAAGACTTGACTACATGCTAGACTGAGCAATTTACCGGAGAATAGACAGAGGGCTGTACGCAGATCGATATTAGAGGTATCAAAATGCGGATCCTCTGGGTGGCTCACAGCAATGCCGTTGAAGAGTCAGCACTTCGACCTATCTGCCAGAGAAAGGCAGCTCAATTGCCAACATCCTGTGATGGTTGTGGATCCTCCTTTTTGCTTGAACACGCTCTAAGCTGCAATGGTCTGATCTCTCAGCGGCACAATGAGTTCGGGGATGTGTTTGGAGAGTTGATGTCTACAGCCTGGGGGAATTATGTCAAAGAACCCTTGATCAAGGAGGCTAAATCCACGTCTCCTGCATTGGGAGGCGATTTGGCATAGTGGGGTGTATGGGAACTACAGGGGGAAGTGCTATTTGATATCCGTGCAGTTGACACTGACATTCCCTCGTACGTTACCCGTACCGTACCGGCTGTGGCATGCAACATTCACCCCACTTGTTTGCTTAGTAGATGCTATGTGGGCCCCGCAAGCAACGTCCTTCATCAAGGTGCAAGCAGAACGACTGTCCGACATCTGGAAGCGACCTCAGTGCGTAGTACGTGGGTGGCTACGGTCACGTCTGGACTTTGCCGTACTTCTTGCAAGTAGCATGTGCTTTCGTGGTGCTCGAAAGTGTTGGCGAACCGTCGAAAATTTCCTTGTCTTCAACGATGGTGCAGCCTTGCATCTAAAAGTGTAGGGTTCCTTGTTCATGTAATGAAAAACGAGATTCGACTCTTCACAATCCCTCAGCCTCCTACACTCAACGGATATAATATATTCAATGATACATTAGGTCTTTGCAGCTCCCATTGCAGTTTGCCAGACAAGCTTTTATATGATTTTATAACTTCTGTTCTAATAACTGTAGGAGCCTGGTTCTCGTGCCAAAAGGCATCTTTTGATGCGTATAATCAACCAGTAAAATATGTCCGTATGCTCGTATCCGAGCCTTTGTGATCACCAAAGCCTACCAATTTGGCGATAATCAAAAGATAAAGCGTTATGGGTGAAATTCAATCCGGTAATTGATTTCTGCGCTATCCCACGTAGTTACATAGAAAATTTACGTTCCTATCAATCCTGGGCACAATTAGCAAGTTGACAGGTACCAATTTCGGTAATTCACTAGATTTTGTACATTTAAAAATGCAGCTATGTGTGTGTGATAATGGTAGATAGAAAATGTATTTTCCTGTCACTCCCGCACACAAATGGCGAAATTGACAGGTATCGATTCCGTTGATTTGCTAGATATTCTACTTTTAAAAATTCAGTTATATGTACGAGATAATTATAGTTAGACTTGATTTCAATCATCGTTGTATGTAGTAATAGCCTGTGTATGTATGGAGTAGCTGAATGATTGGCACTGATTCGAGAGCAAGCATCTGGGAGAACCAAACGTGCTCTGCATCATTCATCGTTATAATCGACGGATCTGCCCAACGGGATACGGGAGCTTGTTGGTCATGATCATGATATTGGATTGATTTGGGTAAAATAGACGTTTAGGGGTTGTTCACCGTTATATGCCCCTTAGAATGGACGCCTGTTCAGAACGTGGAGTCACGTCAAGGGCAAATTGTGTGTACAATATATTGATGTGGGAGGATGTGTGTGATATTTGACGTGGATGTAGTCATCATCAACATATAACTTGGATAGATTGACATCGTCATCGCCTGCCGCCCGCTATCATCAGCTATTGTGATATCGAGTTACACAGCATTAGTGCGGGGCTCAACATTACTTCGCTCTGTTCCGTCAGCCACGCTCCGCTCCAGACGGTATCTCACACCGGATTATTCTCATGTTCCCGTGAATTGATTATGATAGGCACATCTCCTTCGGCTATTGGGCGTCATAATTACATATAGTCTCTGCTTATTAACCAAGTACTTAATTCATAGTGTTGAGGTACCTACTATACGTCATACATGTATAAAGCGCTACGAATATTACACAAAGGTTATTTATTTTTGTTTTTATAACCCTTCCAGGCAGAACACTTGTATAGATGTTGTACATTAACGAAATAGAACTGCACAAGCGTCTTACCGAAAACAGCGTACAGAAATTTCTACCTTTTGTTGTATGTTCCAAAACTATATCATATTCTTGATTTAACAAAAAAGAATCACGAAAATCAGATGAGAGTAGTGTAAACATCACGATTTATGAGTATAAAACCTCTCCATTCACCCCCTTTCATAATTGAATTAGAAACTCCTTGCACAAACATATTCCAAAACTAAACCAAATACCTAATAGGAGGAAAAAAATTGGTTGGGAATTGCAGAACGGAAGTTAGTGAAAAAACGTTGTATATTTCCACGAAAAATAAAGAGTAACAATATTAAATCGTTTTCGACTGTTAAGCCATCATCTGTAACAAAATATAACTGAACACACATTAGAAAAGACACAGCTCATTTAGTCACAGGTGAAGGGAAATTGAATCCCATTGGTCGAGAGAAAGGAAAGGGGGCTGGAGGTACAACCAATTAAGTGCAAACAAAGTGAAGGGGGATTATAGCTAATGAAGTGAAAGGAGGGAAGAAATACTGGTTTCAACAATTTGAAAGGATAATTCCAAGGTTTATAGAAATGGACATATCAGTGGTGAAATATACTGAGGGATATCCTCATTTATACATTTACCAGATCTGTCACTTTTTTATAATTGAATTATACAAGAACAAACCCTTGTTACCTGGAATTCGCAATCCGATGTCAGCAACAATACACGATCACATAAATCAACTTTCCTTCTTCCACACATTCCGTTCCGCATCCACTTTTCCTAGTTTTCACTTTAATTGCAATAGCTCTACAGTAATTTCTATCATTCCAACAATAAATCAATATCTCGATCTATATAATTTCTGCCGATAACAGGTATCATTCATTCTCTCAGCTGACTCCCCATTGATAACATCAGTGAGGCCAACCTAATTATTCCATGATATGGATTGTTATAGGTCACTTGCATTGAAATTCCCAATTCAAATGGGACTTTATGTAATTTTCTAGTGTTCAATGTTGTTATTAATCTATGTTAGAATTTTTGTTAGATGTTTATTTATTTATTAAAATTTAGTTCAGTGTTTATTTGTAGAAAAAAGTTTTACACGTGTTGCTACTCATCATTCCTTTGTTCTCACGGATCGATCGCCATTATATAACTTCTCGCCACG
>JAUMHS010000050.1:0-10000 GCA_030762985.1 Adelphocoris suturalis
CCACAGCCTAGTTAAAGTGTGCAATTGCAGAAACCAGAAAGCGAGGGTAACCTGATGCAGCGACTAGGGGAAGATATGAGTGAGACGGCCGGACCAGCAAGGGAAAGTGCCGTGCTGCACCCACCAGGAAATGAGACTTACGTCCTTAACAGACCAAACCCCTATGATGTTAAGTATGATTTTTTTCAGGCATGTGTTCAATACAAACTTCAACATAGTATTTGCTGCTCCTTACACCGATAGGTGCTTAGTCTGCATGCGTTTAGAGAATGACATCTCTATGGATAAAGGCTCAGGAAAGAAACAAGAAATGAAGCTCGAGCTTCTAGCCAACAAAATAAGAGCACAAAATAAGTCTTCTTTGAAAAACTGCGAGAGGTGAAAACTGATGAGTTGGTTCTCAGTTACGACAGCCAGAAAATCTTGGTACTTCCAAAAGTACTCGATTAAGAAGCCTACTACCGAAGACAGCTCTACCTATATAACTTCACAATTTGTCAATTATCATGGACTCTGTCTACTAAGTTTCAATGGCATTAAGATCATAAATTTATTTTCAGATGGCTGCGGTGGCCGAAATAAGAACTCCAGTATGATTTTCATGTTACAGTACTGGCTTCTGCGCAAAGCTCCATCGAATGTAGAAACTGTTCGTATCTTCTTTCCTATTGACGATCATTCATTCATTCCACCAGACCGTGTTTTTCGTACTTTGGAGCGAGAGTTCAGGAAGAGAAGTGACATTCCCAACCCTGAAAGTTACCTCCAAATATTTGAAAAGTATGTAACAGTCACACACTTAGGAGGAACTGATTGTGATGTATTTGAGTGAAAGACTGAAAGTGCCAAAGTTGCAAAGTTACAACCACCTGGCATTTAAAATTTCAGAAGTAAAAAAAAATTGTCCTAACGCTTTCAGAGTCGTGGTTTAGGGAGAACCATTCTAAAATTTTGAATCTGGTGAACCCAAATTAACAACTAAAAAAAATCGATCACTACTCAGTGCTGTCCTTACAAAAATCCCGAAAGGAGTCACTGTGAAAGAGGCCAAACTTTCTGATGTGAAGAGACTTTTAGTAATTCATTATGGACAAAAGTGGGAAGAAAACCCTGAGCTTGCCTATTTTAAAAACGTGTTTTCAGCCCAAGCGCCCTCACAACCTCTCCCATGCTCTTCCAGTGAAGCAAATGGTTCTCACGAAAACGAAACTGCGATGGAGCTTGATATTGTAGGAGAAGATGTCCATATCGTTGGTGGTTTTGTACAAAATTTAGAAGAGCTTGTAGAAGACGAAGAAATGGATTTTGACATCATGGAGAAAGATTGTGAATCAGTAGTTTGAACCTCACGACGCATATGTTTGAATTTTTTTAAATGTACAGTAAAACTGTTGCCACTTTTTAAATTTAGAGAGCTTATTTCCTTGCCTATTTCTTAGGTTTGTTGAACTTATGTAAGTGTACCTTCTGTTTTATTGATCGATTTTTTACAATATTAAAATGAGTTTTTTGAGCAAACCAATTTCATTTTTCCCACCCTTTCTCTTCTTCTTCTTAAAATTTTCTTTAATTTCTCTTATCTTTTTAAAATTTAACAGGTATTCATAACTGCTGGGAAGTCCATTTTGTGCAAAGGATATCGCAAACACTTATATCTTGATTATCAAATTAAATTTCTTTAATAACATTTGTTCCCCAGCTCTATTGACAAGGAAAAAAAATGATCTCAACCTCATTGAGGTAAGACAGAATTGGAAACTAGTGGGTTTTGCATCCTGGCACAATTTGAAGATGGCGGACCATACTGTTGCAAAACCAGCTATTTACCTATTGCGGTTGCAAAACCCACTAATTAAAAATTTGAATCTAAAATAAAATTCTTCATTACACACCGTCATTACATACACCGACATTGATTAAAATTTGCAGGTAAAATCGTGTTTTTTTTCTGATTAAAAAAAAAAAGTTTTTGATGTGCCTTGCCTGGATAAACAGCCATAAGTTTTTTGCGTTTTTCTCAACTTCGTTTGAAGAGGATTTAGTGGGTTTTGCAAATCGCCTACGCAAATGTTTTTTTTTTTTTTTTTTCAGATAATCCTCAGACAATGGAGATAGAGGATCCCCATGGGGATCCCTGGCTGATTGTAACAAACTATTCACCACACTACGAGTTTTGGGGCTAAAACCACTCTTTTAGCAACAAACATAACCACCTTTCTTCGCCTTCTTTGAAAATTACGACCAACATACCACATAAAAATATCAAAAGCCGCAAGTTTTGCATTCGGAGGCATTTTAATGACTTTAATTTTTGAAGTAATTAGAAGCCAGTCAAGGTGTTACACATTAAGACATACACTTTGACCGAGAATTTATTATCACATCTCATTGTTTTATTTCTCGATAACATGGTTTACATTTTTGCTACCAGACGTTTCTTATAGTTTCAAGCTGACTTTATTATTGGGTGGTGGTGCGCGATTCTAAACTTTCTAACTAAACAAGAACAAAACTGCCCCCAAGTTTCATTTCTATTCATTTATTAATGTTTTTGTAAAGTTCCAAATCACAATAAACTTACATAATTCGAGCTTTGGAAGTTTTCAAACTACAACGATGACAATGAGAGGTGTCCAAGGGTTCCAAATTGTAATTTTAAAATTCAATGTGATACTTCGAAGTTGAGAACTATAGGTTTCAAAAAGGTGGGAGCACTAAATAACACCCAAGAGAACCATTTTGAGGAGAAGCCAGGAGGGTAACAGTTGCTCCTGACCAAATCTTCATAATTAATGAGTAAGTAAATGAATTCAAACTTTGATTGGTGACAATATAAGAACAAGTGATTTGTGTGTTGGTATATGCCTACTGTTACTGTTTCTACTACGTTCTCATGGAGCTACCGATAAGCTGCTAACCCTGACAATCTTTGTCGATGAAAATTTACTGAGGAATTTAACAAGATCAGCTAATTCATCAATAAACATGGGAACATCACCCAACCCCTCTGAAAAATAGAAAATCCTCTCATGAGGTCTGGCTGCACGACTGGTTCCGGTTCGAGAGTAGTAAAGTATATAAATTTATTGCTATTTATCGTTCATACCTCCACCGTAATTGTGGAATTCGGCAGGTGTGTCTATTGCAATTGAGATCGGACCAATGTTTGCAACAGCATCTCGCAGGGCATTTTCGTCATCTTGTGGTATTTGTTTGGATCCAGTTACTTGTACCGCCACTTCTGACGGTTGGAATTGGCACGAGCCAACCTCCTGAAAACGTATATAAAGCACACAAATATTAATCAAAATTAAGTAGACAATTGGTCATAAATATTAGCACATGTTCCAAGGTCCCTTAGTGAGGAATAGAAACAAAATTATTGGTAATAAATAAATAAATAAAATAAATAAATGTAAGTTGCTGGGATGTGTTTTCGATATCAACCATGGCCGTTGCATCGATAAAATGTTCATTGGTGGGTGGGGGGAGGGTGAGTGAAGCTCAAATTTTCCCATATCTTTGGACTGGGAATAGCCAATTTCTCCAACTGAAAATGCCGACTTTTTATGGTTAGAATATATATATATATATATATATATATATATATATATATATATATATATATATATATATATATATATATATATGGTTTATGTTTTTGAAAAGGTGTTCAACTTCCCTTCATCAAAATTTGTTGAACCAAAGTTTATGAAATTTGGCTGTTGAATTATTCATTGAAAAAACTCTCGCATATTTCGAAAGTTTCCGTGATGTCGATTGTTTAATATTTCAACTCTGAATTTCATCCAGTAGGATAGATTGAATGTAATGTCAAAAAGGGGAGGTAGAAATGTGAAATACATTTATGAATGTAAGGGTTGGTAATGACGACCGAGTAAGAATTTTCTTTCAAGCTGACAGTACTGGGTTCACATCATCTTCTATGTTACATTATCTTAACTTTGTTGGATAGTTAAATACAAATTATAAATATGTACATTTTTCTATGATGAAAAATAAATAAAAATAATGATTTCCACCATGGAGTCACACGTCATGTAGCTGCACGAATGGTATGTTCACCGCCCATGAAAAATGTAGAAATCTGAATAAATTTTTCTTTATTTCTCAAAAGGCGGAATCCGTATATCGTGGTATCAGTTTTCCTACCCGTCGTTTGAGTGTAGATATAGCCGTTTTAATGGCAGCTACTCCAACATGATTATCCTTGCCAGGATGAGTTTCCACTATTCGGCCGATTGGCCAATGGATAAGAGCAACATTGCAATCCTTCAGTAAAACTATATCATCTAGTTTCAAATTAGGATGACCAGGTCGATATTTGTGTCATTTGACATGATTTTACAAGGGAGCCAAGTATTCTTTTCTCCATTTACTCCGAAAATGTTCGCACTCCCCCCCCCAACCTAATTTCCAGCTACTCGAAGTATTCTCCCTCGAATCTAACAGGCGGTTCGGGATTAGCAATCAGCTATCAACGGTCTGCCGATCAGAAAATGACCTGATGATAAATAGTAGGTTTCCGAAGGGCCAGCCGACAATGGACCTACAGACCGTGAATTTAAAACAGCATATATATTTGTATATATCGGTTTATAAATTTATAAGAGCGTTACAGCGTTACACTCTATGATTCATTTCATAATGCCTCAAAACGGATTTCAACGTTCGATTCTTTCGCTAAAATCAAATATTGGAACAAGTCATCCAAAACAATAACGCGAATGGGTCGGTATCGTTCACTCATAGTAAGGAACCTACATTGAAAATATTATGATTAATTCGGTTTACGGAAGAATGTACCTTTTCTTACCGCATTTTAATCAATGCACCCAATTTATTTACTAAGAGACGAATATTATTGTTGGTCGCAAGTTTATATGGTCATCTATGATATCTTGCTCCCAAATACAGTATTAAGGAAGCATTTCATTCAACGCTTATGGTTAGTGAAAGTGGGATGGAATGATCCTATCACTACTGACATTCGTGATTCGTGGGTTAGTATTATTCGTGAGTTACCACTGCTTGTCAGTATTTGAATTCCTAGACTCGTTTGCGGGGCAAATGTTGATTCATACCAACTTCTAGGTTATACTGACGCATTTAACAAAGCATGTTGCGTCACGTTTTATATTCGTTCTGAAAAATCAAGAGGGATTTCCGTTCTCTTATTGACTTGTAAAACAAGACTGGCTCCAGTCAAAACAGTATCGATCCCACGGCTTGAACTCTGTGCCGTTGTTTAGTTAGCTAAATTATACCTTTCATTGAATTCATTCTTAGATCATTTAGATCAGGGGTGCTCAAACTTGAACTGCTGGCGATCTACCTCAATATTTTTAGACTACTTACGATCGACTCTGAGAGGCTGCAAGTATGTGTGATGCAGGGTTGTCGTACATACACGATACACCCTACCTACCACGGTAGGGTGTACCGTAGCATATATAGATATTAGCTTTCCGCACAATTTATATTATTTTAGTCAAGGTTTGGGTTAGGTTTACTTAAGTTCTTCTCTATAATATCAATGAAAAAACTCCTAGTTATTCAAAATTGCGAGTTTATTCGTTGTTACAAAACAAAAGAGTTACATATGGTGTTAAACTCAACTAAGGAGTGACTTTGGATTTTGAAGCGTGGCACTGCATGTCCTCAGCATACTTTTCATAAGATGGTGCGAAACCACTGAGTGCCAATCGCAAGCATGATGACATATGATCGTCAGTTAGTCGATTGCGATATTTTGACTTAATTATCTTCATTTCAGAAAATGCAGACTCGCACGAATAAGTTGACCCAAACGTTGCCGTCAGTTGAAGGGCGATTTGCCTTAGATTCGGATATTTATCTTCAGATATAAAACACCTGCAATTTGTATCAGATGCTGTAGCTTTGAGATGTATATCTGATATAATCTGCACCAACTCATTTTCAACAGAACATGAGTTCATATTAAACTGACTTGCTACTTCAGTAGCTAATTCCTCAATGTTTTTACATGAAAAAGGATAACTCATAAATGATGCTATATTTGCCAATTTACTGCAATCATAAAAACGCATTTCGAATTGTCCCAAAATATTTGATAATTCAGCCTCATACGTATCATAATTCAACTGAGGAATCCTTGCTTTCAAAGACGGAAAATGTTTCAGATCCTTTCTTTTCAGTTGATCTATCATAAGTTGCAATTTACTTTTGAATGCGTTTACTGCGCTAATCATCTCAATAATAGTTTTTCCTTTACCTTGAAGCTCCAAGTTAATGGTGTTTAAGTGCATTGTGATGTCAGTCAAAAATGCCAAATCAGTCAGCCATTTTTCGTTTTTCAACATCTCAGTGTCATCACCTCCTTCGTCTAGAAAAGCTGTTATTTTGGGCAATAATTCTTGAAACCTTTCTAGGAATTTTCCGCGACTCAACCACCTGACGTCCGTGTGAAGAACTAAATCAGTGTGTTCAGCTGACTCCCTATCTTCCAACTGCAACTTAAAGAGCCGCCGTTGCAAGCTACGTGCACGGATGGAATTCACAATTTTTGTTGCAATGCCCATAATTTCCTCCGTGTTTAAAAATTTTGAACACAAAACTTGTTGATGTATAATGCAATGGAATGAAAAAAATGAAGGGAATTCTTCATTAGCTCGACACAATGCCACAAAACCGTTCTTGTTTCCAGTCATTGCTGGTGCTCCATCGGTTGTAATGCACACTAATTTATATATTGGTAGCTTGTAGTTTTTTACAAAATTGATGAAAACGTCATATATATCTTCGCCACAGGTCTTCCCCTTCAGAGGAATGATTGTCAAAAATTCTTCCTTAGCCAACATGTCATTGAATACCATCCGAATAAAAATACACAGCTGGGCAGTGTCTGTCATATCGGTGGATTCGTCGAACTGTAAAGAAAAGTATGTACATTCCATGATATCATGTTTTAGTTTATCTGCGATGTCCTGACTCATGACTTCAATACGCCTTGTGACAGTCGGACGAGATAACTGAAGTTTTCTAATAGCAGACATGATTTCTGTTTTATTTTTAAAATCTCCAAATAAAGTCTCACCCGCTTCAATAAATGCTTCCTTCACAACCGATCCATCTTCGAATGGTTTCTTGTGTTTCGCCAATATATGAGATATTTCAAATGACGCGATCGTAGCAGCTTTTGATTGTTTGGTTGGTCTTGTGAACATGGTTTGTTCTTTTTTCAAACAAGATATCAAATCACTTACTTTTCGTTTTCTTAATTCACTCTGTGGCGGAAAATCCTTTTCATAGTTTTTATGAACCGTTTTATGATGCCTCTCTAAGTTACCACGCTTAGGTATTGCAACTGACGCACGACAAATAACACAAATGCACTTATCCTTCACCATAAAAAAGAGAAATTCTTCCTCCCAATCGTTATTAAAATGATACGTTTTAGATTTCTTCACTGCACTCATTTCGCACTATTCAATAATAAACTTTGTATCGACGTAGTATCGCCTTCAAGTTACAATTCAGAATGACTCCAATTCCTGCAGGCGCAACATTTATATCGGCGTGAACGAAAGTCTGGAACGTTCCCGTCAAACGCGCCGCCCAAAATGGTCTAGTACAGTCTAGTCTAGAAACAACGCGGCTTTTCCTTGACAAGTACCGCGCGTTCCTTTGATAAAGCCGCCTTTTGCCGCAAGCAGTGTTATTACGTAATAAATTTTTGTAGTTTAGTTACCTACTTATTAAAAATTTTTTTCTCCTCGAGATCTACTCAAAAAGCACTTGCGATCGACTGGTCGATTGCGATCGACCGTTTGAGCTTCCCTGATTTAGATAATCCCATTCTACACCCTATTTGGTTACAGACTCTCCTGTAGTATTAATGGTTAAATACATTTCCGTAATTTGATTGAATTCGTGGCAAATAGAGTCCCTGAGGTCATTGTTTAACTGATGTTATTTCGTGGAGACATTTATCTGCGAAAGGTAATTCGAGTGGCATTTCATCAAGAGGCTTAGTAAACTAATTCCTAATAATTTATGGTGGGAAGGGTCTCCATGGCTTGAATTACACTAAAATATTTGGCCAAAATATAATTTATTCCATCACAAAGATCTACCTGAAATGAAAAATTTAGAAATATATTAAGCATCCACTGATCTATTCTCGATAGATACCAGTTGGATCAAGCGCTTCTCTTCTTACTTCACATTTTTTAGAGTGACATCTAAGAGCATTTGAATATTTCACTACCGTAAAACTGTCACCTATAGATTTCAGGTTCAATAAATCGAACTGAATTACCATACGATCGAACTGCTGATTATCATACAAGTGCAGCGACAGTACTTTGGTCAGGGTAGTAGGTATTGTTATGAAGAAACAACTATAAAAAATATAATTCTTTGGATATTTTTGTGGATGAAGAGGGTATTATTAGGGTAGACGGACATCTACGTCATGCGCCTTTACCCTCTCATAAAAAAAATCCCATTTTATTTCCTCGGAAGAGTCATTTTTTCGAAATTAGTAGTAGATATGTATCACTATACATACATGCATCTCGGCAGGTTATTTTTACAAGGCATAATACAGCTAAAATACTGGATTCCTGGTTTGCGAGCTTCAAATATTTCCAGAACGAATATTCCATTGCTTAGTACGTTGTAAACATAAGGCTAAAACTCAAGAAGTCATATAGGGGGACCCTACTCCGTACCGTTTCACTATGGGCATGCTTTCCTTCACGTAGCGACCCAATTTGCAGGTTATGTTGCTAGTAATCTGAGATGAAAGTCTCCTTAATCAAAAAGCTATTTATATGTATTTGTGTGTTTATCAACCAAAGCAATTCATTTAGAACTAGTTGCTAATAAAATTTGACTATGATTTGTTTTTTGGCGGCTTTTAATCGTTTTACCACCCGCAGAGGTCTATCAACCGCAACATATTAAGATAATAGAAAAACGTACGTTGGTACTGCTAATAGATTGAAAGAATTTTGGAAATGGTACCAAGAATCGTCCAAAAGAGACTCTCTTATTCGTCAAAGTTCAGTATCTGGGATTAATTGGCACTACATCCCAGCTTACTTTCCCAACATTTCAGGGATGGCTGAAACAGGAGTAAAATCAGTAAAAACATTGCTTCGCAAAGTAAAGGTTTGTTTACCCTATGAAGAGGCGTTTACCCTATTATAGAGGCTGTTTTAAATTCACGGCCTATATGTCCATTGTGATTAATACCACAAGAGATTCTGTAAACAAATAGGGTGTAGAATGGGATGATCTAAATGATCTAAGAATGAATTCAATGAATGGTAAAATTTAGCTAACTATACAACGGCACAGAGTTCAAGCCCTGTGATCGATACTGTTTTGACTGGAGCCAGTCTTGTTTTACAAGTCAATAAGAGAACGGAAATCCCTCTTGATTTTTCAGAACGAATATAAAACGTGACGCAACATGCTTTGTTAAATGCGTCAGTATAACCTAGAAGTTGGTATGAATCAACATTTGCCCCGGAAACGAGTCTAGGAATTCAAATACTGACAAGCAGTGGTAACTCACGAATAATACTAACCCACGAATGTCAGTAGCAATAGGATCATTCCATCCCACTTTCACTAACCATAAGCGTTGAATGAAATGCTTCCTTAATACTGTATTTGGGAGCAAGATATCATAGATGACCATATAAACTTGCGACCAACAATAATATTCGTCTCTTAGTAAATAAATTGGGTTCATTGATTAAAATGCGGTAAGAAAAGGTATATTCTTCCGGAAACCAAATTAATCCTAATATTTTCAATGTAGGTTCCTTACCATGAGTGAACGATACCGACCCATTCGCGTTATTGTTTTGGATGACTTGTTCCAATATTTGATTTTAGCGAAAGAATCGAACGTTGAAATCCGTTTTGAGGCAATATGAAATGAATCATAGAGTGTAACGCTGTAACGCTCTTATAAATTTAT
>JAUMHS010000051.1:0-10000 GCA_030762985.1 Adelphocoris suturalis
GAAAGCTGTCATCTATAAACTTAGGTAATATTGCCAATAATAATAAGTAAGACGGTGTAGTTTACTTGTAGCTTCACAAGGAATCACATGAATGAAATTGCAGTAGGTATATCCATTAAGTGTTTGCCCGCTGGCAGGGTGAAACGGGAGCAATTTCTCTTAAGTACTCCAAGGCCATCAACAACAACAAGGTAAATGCTACACCTCGATTCCGGCCCACTCCAGTTGAAAGGGGAAAGCAGGGAGTGTTTGACTAACGACAGGCTGATGAGAGTGGTGGGCTTAATCGCATTACATAGTCATAGTCTTCGTGGCTGCCAGTCTATTTCCTGTAGTTGGATGGTGATCTGGTTGTTCTGTTGCTTGTAAGTCAGTGTTCAGATGGCCGGGCGGCATCAAGGTCTTGTGACTTCCTTGGGAGCAGTCGGCGTTACCACTATGAACTTGGATGGACCTGCTCCCGAAAATCATCACCATAACCGTGAGTGTTGGTTATATTCAATAATAAACATATTGGTAAGTAATGCATGTGGTACTGTTGAATGAGGCCTACGAGGCCTACCTAGATGCCTACCAGGGGCGATTCGGTGTTGACACGGAACCCATACACATTTTGTGTTGTCAGAATTGAATTGTTGCCTATTCCTCGGATGCCTCCGTTTTATTTACAAACACTACAAACTGTGTCCTTACTTTAAAATGTTTCATCAGTTTTTTAGACCTATCTGACCCTTACTTGAGTAGCTGGCAACGTGATTCCTGGAAAATCACCCACAATGTTGTCTCACATTGTTGTAATCTGAAAACGAGCAACGGCGAAATATTTAAAAACAAAACTTAAAGATGCACGAAAAGAGGATGCCAGACGTATGTTTCGCTTCGCGGTTCTTTGACGGATCTTTGACTATAAAAACCCCAACGGATCTTTGACTATAAAAACCGCAACGAATCTTTGACGATATATTTGCAGAATGCGAGCAGATCATGCAATACGTGGGGTCCCAAAGCACAGGGTGAATATTTAAAGCATAGCTGCATGTGAACGATGCTCGGCTGAGATTGAAGATACCACATCATATTACCTACTTGTTTGCCCGTTTGGAAAAAAGAAAGATTATGATGAACTCAAGTCTCAAGAAATGGAACAACCCCTTAATCGGCCATATCTCCTACAACCTCGTTCAATGACTGTTTATAATGTGATATAGAATTCTTTAATAAACAGTTATACAACAATTTGAACAGTGTAGTGAGTATTTTGAATACTCATCGAAGTAGATGTTATAAAATATGACATTATGTAATGTGGATGTATGAGCAACCAATTCCAAAACAAAAGCATTTTTTAAAAAACACCTTGTCAGAAGACTAAAGAATGATGAGCGTAGATTACGTTTTCACGTTTCCGACATTGGAAGAATAGCAAAAGAAATTAGCTCCAGATCCCACTCAGCTGACCTGGGGGGCATCAGACCTCATGATTCGTTTGAAGATGTCCCAAAGGGCCTCGATTCCAATTTTAGCTTCATATGTTGAATAGTGAATATAAATGAGCTCCGGAGCTCACAAAGCTGGTCTAGGGGACTTCAGCAAGTATAATTAATTCTATATGTTCCAAGAGGCCTCCATTTCAAATTTCAGCTTCATAGGTTGGATAGCAAAGAACTTAAATTTTGATCTCACTCAGCAGATCTAGGGGGGGGGGGGGGGGGGTCTAGACTTTATGATTCGTTTCCAGACGTCCCAAGGGCACTCCATTTCAAATTTTAACTTCATACATATATTGAAGAGCTAAGAAATTAGAGCTCAACTAGCTGATTTAGGAGGCTTTAGACTCCTAGATGTACCAAGAGCCTCCATTTCCAATTTCAGCTTCATAGGTTGAATAGCAGAGAATTTAGTTCCGGATCTCACTCAGCTGATCTAGGAGGCTTTAGGCTTCATGATTAATTCTATATGTTCCAAGAGGCCTCGATTTCCAATTTCAGATTCATAGGTCGATTAGCAAAGAACTTAAATCCGGATCTTACTCAGCAGGTCTGGGGGGGGGGGGGGGGGGGCTCTAGACTTTATGATTCGTTTTCAGACGTCCCATGGGTTCTCCATTTCAAATTTTAACCATACATATGTTGAAGAGTGAAGAAATTAGCTCTGGAGCTCACTTGGCTGATTTAGGAGGCTTCAGACATTATGATTCGTTCCTAGATGTACCAAGAGCCTCCATTTCAAATTTCAGCTTCATAGGTTGAATAGCATAGAATTTAGCTTCTGATCTTATTCAGCTGATAGCTCCTGATCTTATTCAGCTGACCTAGGGGGCTTTAGACTTCATGATTCGTTTCTAGACATCCCAAGAGTTCTCCATTTCAAATTTTAGCTTCGTTGATTGAATAGCAAAGAAATTAGCTCCAGAGCTCACTCATTTGATCTAGGGTGCTTCAGACTTTATAATTCATTTCCATAGATGTCCCAAAAGGTCTCCATTTCAGATTTTAGCTTCTTTTGTTAAATAACAAAGAAACAGCTTCATCGATTCAATTTCAATAGATATAGGTATAAGTACTAAATGCTTCTACACTCACGATCATTAGTTTGTAAACAAAACATGAGATCTGTTCTTCCCATAGCCCTGCTAGTCGGACAGTCACAGAGATATAAGCTTCGTTCTCAGTGTGCGTTCTGCGATTTCGCAACGGTACTGGGCAAGGGCAGTCGAATTTTGTCGTTCGCAGTGCCAGAACGCCCAGTTTCGGAACGCCAAGAACGCCGAGCGGCGTTCGCAGTGTTTTACGAACCCAGTTCCGAACGGTTCTGACAGTCCCCCTTTTTTGCATTTCACAATTTTTCGGATCTCGTGGAGTACACAACTCTCTTCTTCTTCATCTAAATCATATTTAATCTTACTTTAGTTTCTATACATTAGTATAAGTATCTATTCTATAATCGAAATGTCAACTAGCTTGTCAAGTTCGGAAAGCGATAGTTTCGACGATGGGGTTTCATAGTTTGTAGACGATGAGGACGAGATTGAAGTTATAGTTGGATCTCGTTTACATCCACGAAACTCAAATTTTTAGTATACTCCTCAGTCATCGTGGCATTTTTTATTTATTTTATTTATTTATTTATTTTTTTTTTTTAAATTTTTTTTACATTTATTGCCGTGGGGTAATAGTTGAGTAATATTCACGGGCAAAATAAGTAATATATTAATGAGCACTAAAAATATTCTGAAAAGGAGCACCAGAAGGTAACACGAGTTGAGTGAGGTTACAAACAACAACACAGGTTATTCCACTTCCAAGTTCTGAAATCGTTCGCAATGCAGAACGCGGTTCCACAAGTTCCAGAACGCCCCGGAACGTCCCGTCCCAGTTCTAATGAGTTTGAGAACTTGTCAGAACGCGCACCGAGAACGAAGCTCTAGTGAACAGGAAAATGTTACTAAAATCGAGAGCTTTACTACGAGACGTGAACGATTTTTGTGGGTTAAAAAGGGGTAAAGGTGAAAAAACGTAACAACGGAGTATTAATTTGTATATGAAAATGTTCAGAAAGTTTCCGAGACGGTTTCGTGTGTCGTTTTTAGGCAAATAGGTCTCCGTAAAAACGTATTTTACGTTTAAAAAAAGTTGTGTATTTTAGATGCGATTTGAAGCTTTAATATTAACTAAGGATTGTTGTATAGAAATCGCTACTGTATCGTTTGGATAACATAGAAACTCCATTGTGCTACAATGTAGTGTACAACATTCGCCACTTGATCAAACACGTATATGCGAAATTGAAAAACGAGTTCTGAGAAGAGGTAACAGTGAGAGGAGGTAACAGTGTTAGTTTTTCATTCCATTCTGAGGAATGAGAGCTTTTAGTAGAGAGCGGAACTACCATGCGGAAGTAATGTGAATTTAAAATCACCCGAACAAACGGAAGAGATCACGGGGTCGTGGTTTTCGTGTATAAACTTCTCTCTACCTCCAATTCGAACTGCGGTAGGGATATATAATACTTCTAAATATATCTATTACACATCGAATCATTCAGGTCACTATTTTAAAACGCTGCAAATTATTACACAAATGTTTATTATATATTTCTGTATTAGATAGCCCTTCTAGACAGACCGATGGTCTATCATTATTAGACCCAGTCTGCTATTTGAACTCAACGCATTGCGCCTCGCAAAAGGTTTCGCCCCTTCACAGCTCCAGGACCCCCAAATTTTACGCTGATTTGTCATTGATAAAAGACCTAGGTATCTTTACGAGTAAAAACTGCTCTGCTCAACCCACCGAAATCGTTTTGGCAACTTTGAATTTGTTATCGAAAGGACTTTATGCGTGAACCCACCCCATCCACATTTGACGTGAAAATTTCGATGCATTTTCGGGATTTCCTTAATTACAAAGCCGTTGTTAGGGGAAGCCGAGTTCTCGATGAGTAACTTTAGAGAATTGCAATATAGTCTAAAACCATCTCCGCATGCAAATCAGTGCAACCGCTTGGAAATTTTAGGAAAGACAAAAAAACTAATTAAATCTTTTTATAATCCTTCACGCAAAATAAGATAGGCATATTTTTGTCCTGTGCCTTTCTGTGCCAATTCTTTGTCACGCCCTTAACCCTACTAAGTTTTAGTTCGATTTTGAATTGATGTTCAGGGATTTAGCTGATAAGTCACTAGGCAACCCCCTATAAATTTCACTGTTTTCAATAGCGGGTGCACATGCGCAAACGTGATTTTCCAATACCGTCATTCCTCTCGTAGCTAGGTTTGAGTTCAGAAAAGTTCCATAAATAATTTTATCGCGATTAGCTAAGTAATAGCTAGCTTAGCATGCGCAAAGCTAAAGTTGATTGATACATTTGAAACTCCAAAACTAATGGACCAATTAGATTTGGATCTCTATGATGGTCTCTTACAAATTTCGTTGACGAAGATTCAATAGTGGCATGTGCGCATGCGTAACCATGAATTTCAGATAACGTCGATTCGGTTGTAATTTGTTTATTCAACTAATTCCATTCGTCCGTGTACCTATAAGTGGGAAATTGCACTGTCCACCCGAAGCGGCAGACTTTTTTTTTCTTTTTACAAATCAAAATACAAAAAAATCATCATTGATGGGTCAAGAGTCCTCAAGGATCTTTAAGCACGTCTTGACACTTTAGCTGCAAGCCCGCTCTTGGATGGAGACCAGAAATTTCAAGTGCTTAATGTATCCATTGCCCCTTCTGTAATTTACACTTTCCGAACCATCCCAACGAGGAAAGTTCCAAGAGGATTCTTAACAGACGTGAATAAAAAATCAAGTTCACCCTGAAAAAAATCTTGTCACTGCTCTTGAAATCTTGTCAACATTCTTGCAGAAACTAGACAGCAACCGTTGTCTTACAAATTCTGGGAACGAATTCGTTTTGTTTTCCTGTGACCTTGTGCGAGAGCGATTGGACTTCCTTCATTCATTGGGGGCTAGAAAGGAATCAAGAACTAATATGGTTGGAAAGTTAGGTCTGCTCTCAGGACGGATCATTTTGATCAATGGTGCGCCCTTCATTATAAAAGTAACGGTGTTGTATTGTTTAAGCGATGCCCACAAGCAAATCAGTGGGTTCGCCATCGAGAAGGCTTGTCAAATAGTGAATGGAGAGAAGCGATCAAAATGGGTAATGGGTGGGTAATGTTGCTCCTGTAAGAGCTATCTCAGGCAGGAGTCAGGATGGTAAGCACTGTCGCAGATGTGATGGTGAGTTTGAAACCTTGAGACACGTCCTTGGCTCTTGTCAGCATGGCGAACAACTGCGCAACCTCCGAAACCATTCAGTTCGCTCTTAGTCCAAGAAGAAGTGCATGGAATAGCGGGCGGTGGAACCCTCAGATGCATAGACATGATCGCCTACAAACCAAATTCGAAGCGTGGCCTAGTCTTAGACCCAACGAAGCACAACCCGAAGAGGTGATCGAGGAGAAAAATGCAATTTACGATCCGGCTATCCCGTTCTACAAACATAAATTCAATCTAGAAGAAATAGACGTAGTAGGACTCCTCATCAGCGCGAGAGGGACAATCCCGTCTTTTTGCGAGAAGACAATATTCGAACTTCGGCTCGGGAAAAGAGTAATTAAAGAAATCGTCTTGAGCACATTAAAAGGGTTCAGTAAGCATCCTGAGACATCATCTATACCATTGAGACCCATAAATTGGTGTTACAACTTCCCTGCATACCGGCTATGCTTTGTATTTGGGCAGCCCTCACTGACTAATCCAGGAGCCTGGTCCGAAAATAGGTAGTAATTTGCGAATAAGGTTTGAGATTAGATTTTGAAAATTTAGTCCGTTCTGAGCGAGAAAATCTTGATCTGCCATCTCAAAAGTCGTGAAATACATACCGTCAACTCATACAACTTTGTGCACCCCGTTCAACATTGTGCCAATCTCGTTTTTTGAACCTTATGCTCTCTAACGGTAACAAACTTGAAGTTATTAGTTCGAGAAAATTCCCACGAGCAGCGGGATGGTAGAAGAGAATGCCGACGCTTCCACAAGTCTTCCCTGTGGATTTCAGTGCCGGCAAGGTAGCTCTTTCTCTAGTCCACTAAAAGGGAATTGTTCAGTAGTAATGGCAATATTTCAGAAAAAATCGATTTTTGGAAACATCGATGTATCGAGCTCATTAAATCAATGGGATACAAAAATCGAGCCCAAAATATCGATTTTTAAAAACATCGATGTTTTAACATCGAAGAAGACAAATTTTGTTAAAAGAAATATAAAGTACTTGAATTTAATATAAAGAAAGTAAGGTAATAGGCTACAAAATAGTAGTTTCTGAAAACGAACATTTAAGGGTTTAAATAAAACAATCATTTCATTTTGTTGCTGTATTTGTTAGCATTGAAAATACTATAGTAATAGATTAATCAAAGTTATATAATAATGATAATAAGTACAATAACTTATTTTAGACCCAACACACTATGTTATGTGTTTAAGGTAATATAATAAACCTAAAATGTAATAAAAAAAATAAAAACCAATAATTTAGTACCTATAGTAAAAAAATAATAATAATATTATTCAAATTTACGATACTTAAATATTCTCGAGACAAAATTTTGATTTAAGAGTCCTCTCTACCCCTGGGTGTTTTGAAACATAACAGGCAGACAGACAGACAATTACCATGCAACAGAGGTAGAATCTGTGTGTATTTTGCGTTGTAAGGTTTCGCGCGGTCCCATTTTGAGCGTGTATTTTTCAACATATCAATGCAAGGAGGAGATGGTGCAGACCGTTCCCATTTGTATCTTGATGCAGTCAGCTGGATATTTTAATAGACAATTTCTTTCAAAACAAAATATAGAGCTTGTATATCTGAATTTCCGGTTCGAGATTGTCGGTAAAGCTACAGAAGTAAAAGCTTTATTCCGGCGAGTTAAAAAATCGATGGTTTGGGATGAAAACATCGATGTTAGATATATATCGTACAGCGAAAGTCGATGTCTAAACATCGATGTTTGAAACTGAAAAAATCGACTTTTCAAAAACATCGATTTTCTTTTGCCATCACTATTGTTCAGTTTGTGCTGGGAGTCTCCTTTGGATGAGTATGCTGCGGATTTCTGAATAGTCTGGTAAGTTCATATTTTCATCCCTATACTGTCAGCTACCAATTACAGTATTTGCTGTTATCAAAAGTTTGTTTGTTTCTATGATATGACCAGATATGTTAGAAACGGGAACTTAAGGGTACAACTTTGTGCCACCGTTTTTTTATTATTTCTGCAATAAAATTTAAGGCTTTCTCGTTGTATTTTTACAGAAAATGGGTGCTCAGAATCAGAGAAAGGTGGCTGGACGAGTTGAAGATTTGTTGGGATATTTTTGTATGAACTGTTAAGATTTTATAATAAAAACGAACAGAAAGTTGCCTTGCATTGATTTTTATATTCACCTTGTTTAAAAAATCGAAAAAACACTTGAAATTCCGAGGGCAAAATTTTTTTTTGTATTACGTTGCAAAGTCAACATGCTGATTAACAAGATTCAGACCGCCACAATGAGCCACATTAGGTTTTTCATTTCATTATAGGCTAAAAAAGATGGTGGCTCAAAGTTGCACCTTCCTGGGGTAATGAATGTGCCACGAAAAAATAGTTCCCCTTCTATTCGCTGAACAGATGGAATTTTTTCCTTAGCGACATTTGATCACTGAGATGTGTAAGTATCTTGGGTAAACATTTAAACGAGATACGACGAAAAATAAAGTTCTGACTCTCAAAAAACCAAAAAAGTGTCACAAAGTTATATGAGTTGACGGTACAAACTGGAGGCCACATAAAGATGGCTTAATTTGCCCATCTCAGAGTTTTTCTCTAATAATTCCTAAATCGTGCATCCTAAAGAAATTTTTATACATGGCAAAGTTGTAGGGCATAAAAAAACAGAACGATTCGATTCCATACCCTGAATTATCTCTCAAAATAAGCGAAGTACGAACAATTAAAATAGGGCTAATTTTGGCCCTAATTGGTTGTAATTCGTTTATTTTGAGAGATAATTCAAAGTTTTGGAATCGAATCGATTTGCTTTTCCATGCTCTACAACTTACCTGCGTATACAAATTCTGCAAGATGCACGGTTTAGGAATTATTAGAGAAAAACTTCGAAATTGGCAAATTAAGCCATTTTTATGAGGCCGCCATTTTGTATTCCACCAATTTGAGATGGCAGCCAAAGATTTTCACACTCAGAACAGACTAAATTTTCAAAATCTAATCTGAAACCTTTTGCGCAAATTACTACATGTTCGGACCTGGCTCCAGGATTATGAGGGGTTGTTTCTATTTGATATATTGGTGATATATATCATATGAAAAAATAGTAATATATATATATATATATATATAGGTATAAAACTCTAATATCACGTTACATGTACCTACTTCGATGTATCACATAATAATTATATGTATTTAAAAGCCGATATAATTCCAGCATGCGATGAAACCAATCAACCCTGAAGGCTGGGTTGGGTGAGAACTCCAATTACGAGTATAATAATGACCTTCACAATTACCACTGCCCAGCTTATCATTGGACTTATAATAGCGAACGATAAAAATCATGATGACTTTAATGTACGCCGTTTTCTCCGTAATCAGCACCGGTGCATTTGTAGATAATTGTGGATTTAACCGACGCTGTTTGCCACGTCACGATATTTCGTGAATGACCGTCGCGTGCTGAACAATAACCATCAACTGACGTAAAAATAGTGATCCAATCAGCTGAAAAATCATCTCATGAGCACTGCGAAAGCGTTCATAAATATCTACAGATTCTAGTTACTGATTCAGAAGTTACGTGATGTTGCTACCTGTGTTTGATGTAAGAGGTAGGAGAGAACTAATGATGTGATGAAGGGAAGGATATGAACTCCTCCTAGGGTACCTGGTACACCGCAGGGCTTTTCATGGTTTATTCAACGCCAATCATCTTTTTGCATCGTCATGTCATGTATCGATCATAATATTGCCCTCTTAGCCTCGTAGGAATGACCTAACAGGTGGCAGTTTGTGCCAGTTCTGTGCCATGTCCCTCCGGTGACGGTTGGAGAGATCAAAAGTAGCTCTAACGTTTCTCTGTTAATGAGAGTTGTGCTTCAAGGTACTCCCTGACATGCGTCGGCTTCATGGATCACATACCGCGGAAATCAGGTTGGTATTGTTGTAGACTACAACCGAGTTGGGCGTAAGCGTAATCATCGTTACGATTACATACCTACGGTTTCAGAGTTCTGATTACCATGACGACTACATAGAACCTGGAGATCTGATTACGATGACACATTTGATTACGAGTGCGATTAAATAATCACAGAACCTGGAGATATGGTAACGATGACACTTACGATTACGCCCAACTCTGGACTACAATCGCAATGGAGGTCAGTCTTTTGAAGTGGTAATTCTCAGGGACAGCTTTCGAAAAAGCAC